>JADNRX010000512.1:0-36969 GCA_015501595.1 Hymenopellis radicata | reverse complement strand
ATCTCCGTGCGTGTGTCTTCCCGGTCGCGTCTCGGGCCGCGCTCTTCGTGTGGTGGGTGGACATTATGGTGGTGGGAAGCAAGGAGCGTCATCGTCGTTGTGTTGAGTGCTCTCATGAAGAGTGTTACTGTTGGGAGTGTTCGCTGTGTCGGGAATGTCTACACGGTGTTTCCCGTCGGGGTGATGAGACGACGGCAGAGTTCGGCCAACAAGTTGAAGGGCAGAACGGCGGGAGGATTTGGTCAGGCTGACGATACTAAAAAAAACGCATCAGAGAAATTTGATCGGGAACTGCAATCGTCTTACCGCACAGCAAAGCGTTTCCTTTGTCTCGCACAGAGCACTATCCTTGCCTACTCTCCGCCACGGCGCCCCATTCCTTCAGAACGTCGCTACAGCTGTCGCGTTGATTCCCGGAGAATCACCGCCATTTTGTACTCTGGAATGAACTTCAAGGGAGGAAGTACACCCAGAAAGAAGACCGAGCTCACCATGCGCTCGGATCGTCCAGAAACGTGGTCAGAGGAGACCTGACGTTCGGAGGCGAGATTCCAAGATTAGGAGTGCCCACAGAAGGGACCAGAGGTGCGTCGCAGTCTAGTTTCATGAACTGAAGCTGTTGTCAGCTTCAAACACGAGTCCAACGCGTCCCAAGTGAGTTTCCCATCGTGTATCACGTCCAATAAGTCGATAGACCGTAGTTTCGAGGCCACTGCCGAGGTTGGAGAGCTCAGCGTCCAAAACGATGATCCTGAGAAGGAGGTCGATCAGGAACCAGCCTAATGTGGACGTTCATTCTTCAACTTGAACCGCGATGAGCTCCAACTTGGACTTACAGTTTCGACGCATCTGCGACTCACAGCACGACAGATTCGACCCTCTCAGGCTCAGAAGACGCCACTACTCAATTGTGGGGACTTGGATCGCGCGGATGCCCCTCGCCGGACAGGCTTTTGCATTTTGGCGACAAACGGCTGTACCGCCGCCTCGCTTGATGTTGGCCCTTCAACTATCTGCGGACAGCGTTGGCTGTCCTCGCCGCCAGACAGGCTTTTCAATTTGGACCAAAGTGGGTACTTCTCATGTCAATTTCATCTTGATTTTTCATCTCTAGAATCACTTGGTGATTCGTTTGCTTGGCATCCCTGAAGTTGTGCTAACATATGAGATGTTAGAACCTGGTTAGAACAGCAGCGAGCAGCGGCATCGCGTCACAGGTATTGGCATTCTTTTCCCCTTCCGATTCTCAAGTACATCGAGGCAACGTTAACGTCCCAGCCAGAATCGGCTTGCATACAGGCTCGTAGCCGACGGGCTCTGTCCTTTGTTCCTGTGACTGGTGTTCTGTTTTTACTGTATCCATTCAAATTCACATACTGATACGTGCAGCGAACGGCTACATCTGTCTCCGCTGAGTTGGTGTTCTTGCTCAACTCTCCCATGCACCGGCACTGCCTTCTCGCAGTGAGGTTCCTTTTTCTCTTCTGCTTGCATGTCAAGCTCATCAACCCAACGTCTCAGCGCCCAGCATCGTACATGCAGGCTCGTAGCCCACCAGCTACGTCTTCTGTTATAATCTGAAATCAGCCAACTATTTTTCCTTTCATCGCAGACCCGCTCGTCCCCTTCTGCATGCTGTGATGATGCCTTTCCGTGGACGCGTGGATTATCTGTTCTGTTCACCATCTGATGGTATTGAGATAACATTTTTTCTTTCGTCGGCCCTCACGGTCACGGTGACGTCTGCCCGTCTGATAACACTTCCCTTCTTTGTCCTGGGAGGCTCGCGCGCCATGAACGCTGTCTCCATCCATTCATCTCCGAGATCCCAGCCCTTCCTACAGTGCTTCCAACTGCGTTCAGTATCGATCCCCGCCGTGACGTACCGGCTCTGTCTATGCCTAATAATTACACTCCAGATTGGTTCCTTTTTTCCCTGAAGTTCTTCTCAAGTTCACAAACTCGACTTGCCGGCTGGAGCACGCTTGTATTCGCAGGTGACTGTTTTCAAGTTCATCAGATCCCACTTGCCAGCATATGTGCAGCGAACTGCTATATGCTTCATACCTCCCCTGACTCGATGTTCTTGCTTGTCTCTCCCATGGGCGTCTGGCGTATCGGCTCGCGTCTCTGCCCAATGAGAGATGAATCATCTGAATATTTTTTCTCATCTGCTTACATGTCCAGTTGACCGACGCGATGTCCCATTCCGAGTACGCTTACATGCAGGATCGCACCAGCTATGTCCTCTGTGGCGGTTGCATTGACGTCGGACATTACTGTTTTCCTTCGCACACTCGGGGTGGCAGCAAACAGCTGTTTTTAGGCCTGGAATTTCTGATTTTGATGGCGACTTGCCTCGAGTTGTTCTTGCTCGTCCCTCCCGTGGGCGTTTGACGCACCGGCACCGTCTCCGCCTGAATGAGTGTCTCTCAAGCGTTTTTTAACCCCTCTGTCACCGGTCAGCTTACACCTGCGATGTATATGTGGACTCGTGGTTGTCAACCTAGTTTGCGACTTGGAGTCCACTCGACCGAGGGCTCGGGGGCTCTTTCGCCGGTGGCTGACGTGGATCTTCTTCTGCTTCTCTACTATATTCGTCTGCCTTCCGGTCAGCCCAATGAGCGGATTTACGTCGGATGAACGGACCCTCGTTTCTTGCTGACTTGCCCCGACTTGGTCAACTGATGTGCACTTTGCGGGTTATTACACGCGGACGCGTGGTCCAGCGAGAACGCGCCCGACTTCATGAAACGACATGTTGCTATTTTTTTTAAAAAAAGAAGTACGTATACCATTGCTCTTGAAGGACTCCGCCGTGTCTGTCGATGCTCTCTCTTGTGTGGATCACTGGCGGCTCTGACTAGAAGCTTTTTGACAAGCTGGAATATCTTTTGATGACGACTTGCCTCCCCATGGTGTGTTCTTGCTCGGCTCTCCCATGGGCGTCTGGCGCATCGGCACTGTCTTCGCCCAATGTAAGATTGGCAGGAGTCTTCTTTTTTTCTCTTCTGCTTACATGCCAACTTTTTATCGACCTAACATCTCATTCCGAGTACTTAGTCTTACGTGCAGGCTCGTAGCGCAGGAGCTATTACCTCTGCTGTGACTCGGATTCCGTTTCATTCATTTTTCCCAAGTGCGTCAGACCCACTCGTCCCCTTGTACGTGCAGCAGAAATAAACAGCTTGCCTGGAATTTCTTTCGATGATGACTTGCCCCGTGTGACCAGGCCCTAAGAGACATTCCGTACATGACCCCCCTCTAATTACAGGCAAGGAATTCATACAAGACGACCTCTAATTAGTAGTCCACCTAAAGGTGAGGGAGGCCATGCATGACTCACCGAATCATGCATCACTTGGGTTGCAGGATCCAAATCCCGGCCGCCTTTCCGAATCGGGCCTCAGAAAGCGTCCACTGCCCAGAATGGAATAGGATCGCGCCCAGCATTACCGAACCGTCCAGAATCGAGTTCGCGATCTCGATAAGCTTTGTCATCGGCCAACCTGTCAGGCACTATACCAGGTAATCGAGACATTCCGCATTATTTCAGTTAACAGGCAAGTAAGGGAACTGGGCGGGGGACGATACGGTCACAGCACGGTGACTGTGATAGACTAAGAGAGTGGAACGTAGTCGGCGGTCGCAGGGAAATGTGTTGGAATACGACCCGATCAGCGATACCAACGCGGAGCGCGCTCGAACATCGAGGTGCTCGGGTGTGTTGACAGTGCTGACTCGGTCACTGCTGCAGGAGGCTGGTTGTAATTCCTGGGCCACGGTATGACAGCGTAACCATAGGCAGGACTCAGGACTTACCGAATAAAAATCTTGGTTTATAATGTATCCGGGTTGAATACGAGCTTAAGATAAGCCGAATCACCTTCAAAGTGGTCAGAAGGACAAGTATGAGCTAGGTGATGGTGCTCCCAAAAAATTTGAAGGGAGGTCACTTTCGCGATACTTAGACATCGAGGTTACAGTTAGAGACCTTAAGCGCCTTTCTTTTGGTGTCCTTGTTGGACAAAAATATAGCCAGACTATCATATGGAACATTCACTTACGAGGAGCAAATTCTCAAGTTTGACTTTCGAAATGACGTCAACCGTAGTTTGAGTTTCGTTTTCGGAGTGATCGGGCCGACTCGTAGCCGCTCACATGACCTAGGGTTAGGTGCGCGCTAGCCGACGCTTGCCTAATTCAGATGTGACCGCCCAGCTACCTTGACTCCGTCTTTCTTCTCATTGTGCACTTGTGTCTAGCACAAGTATAACAATTATGAAAACATCTAACTGACAGGTCTGTAAGTTCTTGCCTCATCATCCTCTGCCGAGTGCTTGTCGGCTACAGACGCACAACGTGACTTGAACGGGTCTACTTATGTCGCCAGTAATGTGGCGGTCGGCGGCTTGATCGTCGTCGAGGAATCAGGTCCTGAAAATGGAGTTTATTTGATAAACCCTTTCATAAGACATCTGTCATGTAAGTATCCTTAGTCGCCTCCTTTCAAGTCCTTCAATGAACTTTCTAGGAAGTATCAGCGTGGCAGATGAACACTTTAATTGGCTCCATCGTGAAACATACAAACCCACCTCCAGAATCCCTGCCTTCCTCACCTGCATAGAGTTTGCTGGCCTCACAGCGCGCACGTCCACCAATGGTGGTCTGGGAAACGGCATTCTTGTCCCATGTCCGCACTGTCGACGGTATCTTCTCAGTTGTTCGCATTTTTTAGGATGCGGAAGTCACACATGTAGAGGGCGACGTGGACCCCACCCGTGATATAAGTGTCATCCATACAAGACTGCAGCTCAAGGACATTGAGTGGGTCGAGAGTCCCTCAACATTGCCAAGAAAAGCAGTCGCAGCTTGGGCAGCAACAGTCTTGCAGACAAGGCAAAGAAGGAAGATATTGCAACCGTTGAGAAGGTTCTTAAGTATGAGCTTCAAAATGGCAAAAAAATCCCGGGCTCACACATCTTTGGTGGGGACACCGCGCGCATGTTTTCCAATGTCCCGCGCACATTGACGGGAGTAGAGCGCGCACCACAGTGAGACCCAAACACGTAAGTTGAAGGTGGAATAGATATTATAACATAAAGTAGGCAATAAGATGCGCGCGCGCTGAGTGGAGGTGCAGCGCGCACAATCGGCAAGTCGGTCCGATTATCGTTCGCCGATTAGATCATGGCAGCTGACAAAGCGCACAGCCACCTGGACATCCGCGTTCTCGCGATTCGGTTTATTACCCGATCAGCTGGGTACTTACCTGCCAATGCCATGCCGAGACTTACCTGCCATGCCGGGACTTACCTGCCATGCCGGACCTTACCTGCCATCGCGATTCCGTACTCCTAGATGCAAAATATGAATAGGTTTGTAATATTTACATGCTAACTAATGTATGTAGGTATTATAATGGCATTAAATCAATTAAATGGTGTCTAATCCTCGGCCGCCTCTTTCTGACCATCCTCTTCGTCTTCGGCCTCGTCCTCGGATCTATACAGCACGTCGCCATCAACCGTCGCGTCGACGATCTCAACATCTTCAAGTTCTACACCCTTTGGCCTCGGATCTGTGATACCAGCAGCCCGCATACGTGCTACAGCTGCAAGAAGAGCCGCGACGCGATCAGCCTTGCGAGTGAGTTCCGAGACGATTGGAATCGCGGGGTCTTTGCCATAGTGACGGTGGATCTTGAGCTGGAACGTGATCATCTTGTCAGTGGTGTTGAATGCCTGAATTACCGCATCGTCCACTACCAAGACTGTTCTTCTCCTTCCTTACACCAATCTTGCCCTTCTGGACAGCAACATGCTCTACCTCACGCTTCTCCTCTGTTTTCTCTTCAAATCTTTCCTTTCCCTTCTTCCGCACGTACACATCATCATCCTCTGTAAGATGCTTCTCACCCCATTCTTCAGTGTTATTGCGATCGTGCATATATCGAGCATGTTACTGATGAACGGAAATGTTGGGGCGGGCACGGAACGACACACGCGTTGATACCAGATCTCCTTTGCATGGATCAGTGGTGGAAAGCATGTGGTATGCCTTCTTCTCGTCATCTGTCAGAGTTGCGATTAACCTATCCTTCTGAAATTCAGGCGTAAAACGCTCGAATGTCTCGCGCGCCCTTCATAAAAGCAATCAGAATGCGACGGAGATGCGGAAGACGCGATGCCAATGCTTTCACCGCGTTAAACGCCTCCTCATCGGCGAAGTCCATTTTATCAAGAACAGCTGTCTTGGACATTACGTTGTCGCCCAAGATGAGATCAGGATTCTCGGCGATGGCGTGAAGTGGTCTCGGGTACGTTCGTGGAATGGCCCGAGTTCCAGATCATTGACCAGGGCACCCTCAGGACCACGAACCGTGGAAAGAATGGGCCATCCCAAAGAGGTGATCTAATCGGCGAACGATCATCACCGACTTGCCGATTGCGCGCGCGTGCACCGGCCTCCACTCAGCGCGCGCATCTTATTGCCTACTTTATGTTATAATATCTATTCCACCTTCAACTTACGTGTTTGGGTCTCAATGTGGTGCGCGCTCTACTCCCATCAATGTGCGCGGGACATTGGAAAACATGCGCGCGGTGTCCCCACCAAAGATGTGTGAGCCCGGGATTTTTTTGCCATTTTGAAGCTCATATCTTAAGGTTCTCACCATCGACGACATAGCCGTGCGCGGCTCCGTCGTAAGTATGCCGCACGTCTCACAGTCTCACTCTCCTCGCAAAAAGAGGTGAGTTCTGCGATGAGAGGGATGGCGGGGCGCTAGAGGCACCGAGCGCTTTGATGACAATGGAGCGCATCGCTCAAGATATGCTCCGAGTGATAATACACCCACGACCTGAAGCAATTTACTCCTCGGTGCAAGTGTGCTCCTGCTGCGCTTCGATGTCCTTCTGAGAATAAGTATAGACGTAGAGGATCTTGATGATAAATCTGAGTTATCCTATCTGTTGAGTACCGCACGAGAGAACAGGAGGAGTACATGGCAAGTTGCGTCAAAGAGTAAGAAACGAGCCTGTGTGACAGCAGCGGGTCACGAAGGCGCTCATGTCACAGCCCCGCCTGCTGATTAAGAGGTCTTCTACCCGTTTCAGGAGAATGAAAATGTAAGAGCCAGTCGATACCGGACGTGAATACACGAAACTGAGAATAAGTCGCGTCGAAACTGAGTTTTCCCTGTGATCACTGCCGAAATCTGCCGAACAAACTCCGAAACCGAGAATCGAAAACGAAAATGACCGTTCGAAAGCGGGATTTATTTTTGTCCCATAAGGACACCCATACCTTTCGATCAAGGTGACGATTTCGTCGGACGAAAACTCGAACTCACCTGTCCCGACCATTCTGACCTTCCGGAACAAGGGGGTTCCAAAATTAAAATTTTGTACACTGGGCTGTTTAATTTTTTTCAGCCCTCAAGCTTGACCCTACCTACCTCTATGATGTCATATGTATCATGTGATGTATTATTTACCATATTGGTACTGACCCCTGACCTCACTTCCTTTCCCGCACCGTCATCTGCGGCGCTTTCCACCTCTTGTTCCACAGCCTCCAACACAGTGGAACAAAGTTCATACCTATACAGGTTGTATAGATTCTATAGAACTTCCTTCTGATCAGCAAGATCATTATTTAACGCACTTACCCAACTCGTCTCACATCCAGCTGTCATTCACTATACATTTTAGCAGTGCCATCAGTGCAGATATGTCTTGTTATAGTGTAGAATGGCAGCTAATACTTCAAGACACCATTTATGACCCAAATATCACCCAAAATATCAGGGTTTAAAAAACTTTTTTTGGACCTCAGCGCTGACCCTACCTACCTGCCGGATGTATCGGACTTTAAGTCCGGAACCCCCTTGTTCCGGAAACAATAAAATGTGGTTCAGCATATCCCTACTTCATATCCCAACACTAGCACCGACCATCTGAATGTTCAAACATGGTGCACGGGTTCCGGAGGCTGAAAAGGCTCAAACAGGTTCTGTGACTGACCTGACCCTCCATATGTCAAATTCCAACAGAAGGAGTGTGAAAGCTTGTATATACCTTGGATCTAGCAACTGCCTTCACAGCCGTTTCGGCTTGAAGAAGGATAATTCGCAGAAACATAGCTCTCCGCATATAGCCGGCATTCGGACCGAACGTGTTTCGGCCAGTGCCGAGCGGAGTTCATAGAAGCTGTACAGTTGCGAATCACTGCCCAGTCCCATTCTCTCGCAACGAGATGAGGGCGCCGGATGCACATATCCGGTGTGTTGGAGAAGCACCGAATGGATGGGAGTCGGGGGAATACTCAATGGGGCAGGCAGGCAGCATCATTTTTTTCAATCGTGCAAGCCGATTGCCCTGCGATTATTGACGCCACGGGGGATTCACTGGGCTTAGATACTTATGTTACCCGGAATGTACATACACTATTGTTAGTCCTGTCTCCTGCCCCTGTACTATAGCTACAATATTAGTTTTTTAATGCTGCGCCACAATTCTTCGGATGCTATTGTCCAACCAAATAGTATGAACGCTCGATCATGATCGAGAGGAATGAAATCAGTCAGGACCCCGGCATGCCGCCTAAGAGGTTCGATCCAAAATCGCCTGTTTTGGGCACTTTCTGTCACGAAGTCTTTGACCAGTTCTGTACGATTTTTCGCCCAATCCATTTTGGGGCCCAAAATGTCCGACTTTTGAGACTGACCTTCCAGCCGACGGACCTTCAAGGCGGCGCGTACTCAGGACCGACAGTACCATTAGGTCAATGTAGGCCATGTTCCGAGTGTCGCGTCTGGGGCAGGTCGCGTTTGTGACGAAAGATGTCCGACAATCCGGCCGGACGTGTTAACCTGGTGAGGCTTTGTGTACGACTAAATATTCAGACGTCACCTTGATATGGGCTACATATGTACGACAAAATAACGGACCTTCAGCCCATTTTTCGTCTCAAATGTACGACAAAAAAAGCGAACATCCCGGGGGGCATGCCGGGGTCCTAATCAGTCTTCTTCGCGATAGATGGCGAGCGTGATTCTCAGCAGTCCCACCCGATATGGGACGAGGCGGGAGTACCGCGAGTAAAGTACGGGAGGGATCATACATGGCCCACTTCGAGGTATTTCGCGGACGGCGGAATCATGTACAACTGGGGACGCATGGGCGAGTGGTTCTTGAGACCCACGTTCCTGGTCTATGGGTAAACCGTAGATCGCCGGTCCCGTAGTCGCGGGTTCAATGCCGGTACCACCAGGGAGTTCTAGTAGGTATGGCTTCTAACGACGCGAGTCCCACACTGTTCAGACTGGGCATCTGTTCGTGCGTAAATGCATTCTTCCTATTGGGCCTTGCCAGGCATACAACTTGGCAACAAGTTGCGGGGTTGAAATATCCTCGAACAAACACGCGGATCTGCAGCGGCGGGAAGACAGTACAAAGTGCTGTACGCTAACAATGATCACACGAAAAGTGTAGCTGCGTCCTCCAAAAAAAAAAAAAAAAAAAATCATGTACAACTCGTTCTCGGCCCTCTAATTAGAGGGATTCTTGTATGAATTGATTGCCTGTAATAAGAGGGGATCATGTACGATTAGGGTCTTATGGGGTGGTGTGACGTGTTCTTGCTCGTCTCTGTTGTTTCCGCCTGAATCCGCCAGTCCCTTTCATCAAGCTTCTTATCCCGTCGACTCGCTCTTATTCACTGTCTCCGCCTAGTTGGTCTTTCCCATTTTCTCTTGGTTTCGGATTGGATGTGACCTTACCCTAACGTCTTTCGTGGGCGTCTGGCATACCGGCTCCGTCTGCGCTAGACTCCTAGGTAGTGGCACTTTTTTTCCTTCGGTTTCTCGAGGCAACGTCCCAGCCCGAATAGGCCTACGTACAGGCTCTGTGCGTTCGTTTTACTGTATTGATCTTATCCTGATACATACAGCAAACAGCTATATCCTAAGCTTCATACCTCAGGATGACTTGGCTCCCGCTTGTTGTCTCTCTCCCAAGGGCGTCTGGCGCGCCGGCTTCGTCGTCGCCCAATTGGATGCATGTGGTCCAGGTTCTTTTTCTCTTCTGCTTAGTACATGTCAAGTTCGTCGACCCAAGGTCCGAGCGTGAGTAACCTTACTATACAGGCTCGTAGCGCGTTCTCTGTTGTGGGTCGATTGTAATCTGTAACTGTTTTCTGTGAGTTTTTTCAAGCACACTTGTCCCCTTATGCCTGGATTTCTTTGATTGCCTGTTCTGGCCCGCCTCTCCCGTGGGCGTGTGACGCATCGGCTCTGTCTGCGCCTAATAGTAGAAATGGATAATATTTTTCTCTTCCTCCTTCTTCTTGGCAAGTTTAGACTCGACTTTCCAGCCCGAGCACGCTTTAGCTACTACGCCTTCTGTTGTATTCGTGCCGGCGTTTTGGTGTCCATGTTGGTCAAAAATACACGCGGATATCAGACATCAGACATTGGTTTTCACCGTTTGACTGACGACATACCGATGTCAGAATACAACCCGTCTCACTGAGATTCGCGAACTCCTGCTTGACAGCATCATGAAAACCTGATTTTCTTTCCCTGCTGCGAAATCTTGTTTTCACGAGATGTATGATGATCACACCTTGATAATTTCTCACCTTCGTAAC
The DNA here is from genome assembly GCA_015501595.1 of Hymenopellis radicata. Lineage (NCBI taxonomy): Eukaryota > Fungi > Basidiomycota > Agaricomycetes > Agaricales > Physalacriaceae > Hymenopellis > Hymenopellis radicata. The sequence goes on along the minus strand of JADNRX010000512.1, from coordinate 26,316 downwards.
AGTCATCCCACTGTTCATAATCCTGCTATCATCTCAATTTCGAAGTTTCAGTTGAGTTTCAGTTGAGTTTTGTCAGTATGCGTTTCGCTCTTCAAGCTTCCGGGAGGTTTTCAGTTTCGCGAAACTGAAAACCTCCATGAAACTTGTTGCCTGCGATGATGTACAAGTAGTACTGAGTAAGTTTGATCTGCATTGCCACGTGACCTCCGGATCAACGCGCACTTGCGGGGCGGCCACCTACTTACCTCCCTACTTCCACCATGCTCAGTCAATGGTGGCTTCTCTTGCTCTTAATATTCAAGAGCCTTCTTCTCTGCTCCTATGGCCAACCTGCTCCTGATCTCCTCCGTCAGGCGCCCAATGCGGTTCACCAACTAGAAACTATTCGACTCGCGTACCATGAGGTTGGGCAGCGTGTTCGCAACGCCGTACGCTCTCAAGTCGGGGACAGAGCGAGGCTTGATGAGCAGCACCATGCTGTCAATCGCTTCTTGTCCACCATCTCTGATGTGAGTATCTATGCATATCTAAGAGGGTCCGCCTAATATGCCGATGTAGCGTCGCGATATCTTGAATGCTGAGGAGTTTGATATCATGCAGCAGGGTCTTTTTAACATGATGGATGCCCTGGAAAGTGCCAACCACCATTCTGAGGATACTTCACATGTGCATTCACTTGAGGTACGTTGATTTACTATTCTCGCTTTGGCGTTATTTCTCCAAATGCTGTCTAGACGACTTACACGCTCTACACTGGCCGTCCTGGCCGCCCACGTACCATCATTGACCCCAACATTCTTGCTACCACTCTAGAGCTGCGCGGACCGACTCATCTTGCCCCGATTTTCGATTGTTCTTCGCGTACGGTCAGACGTCGTGCTTTAGAATATGGCCTTGTAGAACCATGTCCACCAGTATGTGTCACCTATGAAGATCCAGAAAGTGGTCAACTTCTCCGCTTCTATCGTTCGTCTACTGCGCCTATGTCCGATTTGAGCGATGATGAGTTGGACCGCATTATGCAGCATATTCTGGAGATCTTTCCTACATTTGGACGACGGATGATCACTGGTCATATACGACAGATGGGCCATCACGTTCCCCGTGAACGGATTCGAGCATCTTACGAGCGCGTCAATGGTGCCCCTGCTGGACTAACTGCCCGACTGATTGGTCGCCGGGTATACCGTGTTGCTGGTCCTAACTCTCTATGGCACCATGACGGTCAGCATGGCAAGTTCTCAGAAATCACCTTTACTCAGATCAGAGCACTAACTCATTTATCAAGGTCTGATCCGTTACCGTGTTGTGATTCACGCTTTTATCGATGGATTCTCGCGGTTCGTTACTGGGATCCGTGCCAGTGACAATAACCGTGCCGAAACGGTGCTCGATCTCTTTCTTGAGGCCTGCGACGTTCATGGAATACCAAGTCGTGTTCGCGGAGATCATGGTACAGAAAACCTTCGCGTCGCGGAGTTCATGGAATCAACATTTGGCGTCGAACGTGGATCCTATATTTGGGGCAGGTGAGGTTGATTATTTTACTGTTTGCATCACATTACTGATACTCTACGTAGAAGTGTACACAACATCCGCATTGAACGGCTATGGTGCGACGTCACTGCCATGTTTGGTGCAAAATGGAAAAATTTCTTCTTGGATCTCGAGGTGGATGGCGGACTCAGCCCTGACTCCGATATTGACATTTGGCTGCTCCACTTTCTTTTCCTCCCCTCTATCAATCAAGATGCTTAAGAGTGGGCAGAGTCTTGGAACAGTCACAACATTCGACAGGAAGAGGAGCGGGAACGCAGTCCTCGAGATACTGTAGCGTTTCGACCGCAAATTCACATAACGGGTCACGGGGGTCTTTGAAGTGAAGCTATACATACACCATAATGGGTCACAGACCACTTTGACCAGGCACGGGCCTCTAAATAAGGAAATTTTAGGTCCCGCCTACAGCGGAACTGTCCAAATAAGGCAATTTAAGGGTCTATGAAGCTGTTCACTGTAACTTCACACCATAACGGGTCACAGGCCATGAAGTTACGGTTGAAACACTACAGTATGTTTGTTTTCGGCCAGCTACAAAATGGGTATCGTGACATGTCTATTCCGACCGTTGCAGACGATGAGCACATTCCTCCTGAAGAGCTTTCGAGATATGGTGTGGATTGGCCTGAGCTTGATTCTCGCCACGTCATGGAACATCATAATCGTGCAAACACACATGATATGGATGACATCTCGGTCAATCCATCTCCCTCACGTCGTCCTCCTCATCTCTCTCTTGTAGAGGTTCCTCAATTTGACTGTCCTTTAACAAGCGACGAGGTCGACATTTTTAATGACAACATCATTGTCATGCAGGAGTATTATTCGCGCAACATGGATGATCGGAAGCGGTTGTGGGGGCGAGCACGGGCGTTGATTCGGGCTATTGCCTCAATTTAGTGTACTGCTAGGAATGTAATAGGCAGGGTATCGATTTATTGACGACCATGTGCCCCACCTCAGCGCAGAGTGAAACGGTCTGCCACTGAAACCTACCAAAATGCCAACATGCGGTTAATGCGAGGAGGCGTGCATGGCGTGCGGAACAATGGCGGGATTGGATAACAAGTTGTTGGAAGGAGGATGATTGGATGAGGGATGGGTGGTGGCCGCGACGGCGGCGGAGATGGTGGAAGGATGACAGCCAGTGTTTTTTTTTTGTACCCTCTACTGCTTTACGAGAAGGCAGTCATCCAAGTACAAAGGGAATCCGTCTAGAACCAAGGGAGAACAAGTTGTTGGGACTCGGGAGAAGGAGGATTTGATGGAGGACAGGCAGTGCGCGCAACGGCAGACACACAGATTCCCTGATCCTCAAGAAGGCCAAAAACCACATAATAAAATGTAGAGTAAGACTGTCTATTGCTGTATAGAGTACAGGGACTACTAGATATGAGGACAAGACATCTAAAGTCTTAATCGAGTCGTTTTCCTGGTCGTTTTCCGCCGGCATTCGTCTGGTAGTCGGCTTCGGCTTTACCCATGTTGTGGTTGGCGTTAACTATGCAGTCGTCCTGGTTGTTGGCCTACTCCTCGTACTTCCCGTCCAGCGCGGCTCCAGGATGTCGCTGTGAAGATTAAGCAATGGTGTGAATCTGGAGCCAAGTAAGTAAACAACACAGCAGCGAACGACGACTTACAAGCTAATCCCGTTCTCTACGTCGAGACCCACTAACTCTATCAGAGCTGCCCTAGTATTCGCGTGGTAAGGTGTCAGTCTCCAACTAGTTGGTGGTAGTGGCGAAGTCGGGTCCTGAAGGAAAAGGCGCATCAGCGACGACCGTCAGCCAAAGGTAAACGAAACGATGGCGCGAGGTGGAAGGAATCTAGGACAAAGTAAGCAAGTAAACAAGAAGTACCATGAGCAACATCGACGCACCAAGCTGGTATCACATCCTCCGCATTTGAGACTGTGTGGGCTCGTTGCTGTCCATGCCGTTCTTGTTCATGGTCGTCATGTTTGTGCTCGCAACCGTCTTGGTCGTGCTCGCTTTGGTCGTGCTGGTCCTGGTCGCCGGGGTCGTACTCATCATTGTCTTGGTTGTGCTCATTTGGTTGCGCTCGTCATGGTCGCACTGCACTAGTGGCTGTCTCTGGATCGTCGTCTCTAGCCGTGTTCACAGCGCTATCGTGCATAATCATGTCCGGCGGTAATCCGGCGAATCGGCGATGCACTCTCTTGTCCTGTCCGTGGGCGCTTTGAATCGAGGGTACGATGGATGCGAGGGAGGTTGGGTAGGCATATTAGACGACATGACCCTTCTCATATCCAAGTACGGGGCCCGCCATCGTCGTGCTAGTCCACCTACGGACTACAAGTTGACGAGTCGTTGGAAAAAGGATAATTGGATAAGGGATGATAAGGGATCGGGTGGCGGGCGCGACGGCGGTGGTGGAGACAGCGGGAAGGGCTGAATGATGGCGGGACTGCCCTCTCTAAGTCCAAGAGAGGGCAGCAGGCTGAGAATGAGAATGAGAGTAATCCAAGGAGAAACGAGGGACAACGAGTTCTTGGAGGATGGAGCAAGCTGTGTCTGCCGAATCCGTGTCGTATACCGCAAAAATGTAATCACGAGTACCCTAAAATTCATCAGCGCTCAAACATAGCAAGAAAGACTTACCTCTCCAAAAACCAACCCAATCCACATATCCGTTCCCGCCCCGTGCGCTATTGGCAGCGCATCGTCCGAAAAAGGAAGGAGACGCGCGTCGCCTGCGCAGGATGAACACTGCTCAAAGAAAGGGCAAAACAAGAAAGGAGGAGAAGAGATTGATAAGGGACAGGCTTTAAGACGAGGATGGGTCACTGATGGGTAGAGCCAAGGTGGTCTAACCCCACGTGGCTAATGCAACGTCTCGATTTTGGCCCACTGGCCAAAATCGAGACGTTGGATGGACACAGCCACATCTCTCGGCTTGATTTTTACAGACTACGTCACTAGTCTGTAAAAATCAATGAGCGCAGACTCGATCAGTCTAACTCGGACGACGGCGATAAGGAAGAGGCTTTACTAATCCTGTCAGCGAAGCCATCAAAACCCGCCATCCAACCCAAAAGCAGCCAACCGCCACCTGCCGCCACTTTTTTATATACTATTCCGTGACCGCTGACCGCCGCTAACCCCCCTAACCATAACCGAACCCTTACCGAACCCTTACCGAGCCCTTACCGAACCCTAACCGACCCCCCGAACCTACCCCGACCCCGAACCCTTACCTAACTGGGAACCGCCCAAACCGATCCCGCAGGTTAACTACGTCATCTTCGTCATCCCACTCGTCCCTATCGTTATCTCCGTCCTCCGAGTTAGACTAATCGAGTGTCTGCTGAAAATCAAGCCAAGAGATGCCTGCCGGTGATTGATAAGCATTTCCGCGATTGTAGAAATCGCGGAAATGCTGATCAAAGTGCCGTCACGACGCAAGGAGGAATAGCTCAGCAAAGGCGGACGGGCCAGTAAAAATGGACGAAAACTTGCAGAATGAGTTGCTACTCGTTGTGCACGTATAGGTGCGTCTTGACTACTATAGATTCTCAGCGTGCTTACAATGTTTTCTAGTCATTTTCTCGATCCTCTCCTCCTCGCCGGACGTATAGGTCCTGCAACAAGGTTCTGGATCGACAACGAAGAGGTCAGCAACGCCAACGACAACATGACGCCGCCGTAACTGCTGCTTAGCCAGGACAACCGCCTGGAACACCGCCATCATTTCATCGCACGACTCCCCGTTCATCATCCACCATTTGGAATTGCACATGGCCCCGCTGGATGCGTAAGCCCTCCAACGAGGCTGGATATCAATGCGACGGCGGCGACGGATACTCTGGGGTCTGCACAAAGGAGAGAAACAGGTGCAGAAAGACCTGGCATTCGTTCTGCTCGCTCTCGTACGTCTTGACTGACTGTTTCTATTCTGTCTACTCATGAAACACTTGCTAGTCTTTGTCCTCAATTCTTCCAAATCACCGTATGTTGCATCAGCCCTCCCATGGAGTCACCCTCTTCACCCAGCGAAGAACTCTGTCACGGCAGACATTACTCAGTACCGAGCACGCTTAAGCCCTCCCGGTCGAGGCAGCATTACTACAGAGCCTGACGCAAGCGGCACAAGGCTGAATGAATCTTTGCACCGTGGTTGACGTGGATTTTTGGGCTTCTAAAATAATGTTGGATGCCAAAGGCACGCTGATGATTTTATTTCTGCCTCTTCGTGTTCGCCATTTGTGCAGGTCTGGGAGATGGGCGGGTCCTCAAACAACGGCGCGTGAGCCTAACAGCGAATACCCTCCACGTTGAAGAGCGATTCCAACGATACACTAGACTTTGGACAAATCGAAAATGGGGATCGCGACAACCCCTTAGCCTGAGGAGAGCAATGAGGGACCTAGCGTCGTAGGAGGTCTCCGAGTATTGATCCTTATCTGGTTCTAGCTTCTTTACCTCTCGTGCTCTTCTAGTCGCTTATATGTTGTTCGCTCAAATGTTGCACTTATTTTAATTCAAACAGCCATTTAGCAGATGGCACGTACTGTCGCCGCCGCTTCAGAGCAAGAATCCAGGATAACACCGATACCGAGGCAAGACACACACCAGGTGATCGCCTCCGTGGCTTGAGTTAACCACAGGCCAGAGGATGGTATATTATACCATATCGGCACACATCTGAACACCAGGACAACGCACTGGAGTACGGTGCCAGCACACAAGCATCATAAAATCCACTGGAGTATGCCTAAACTTCAAGCTAGACTCATTCTTGGTCGTCCTTTTTAGCGGGGGATCGAGGAGCACTGCCTTAGGGTTAGGGCTTAATTGGATACGCCACTGTAAAGAGGTCACGAGTTTTTACAGGGGTTTATCCAGGTACACTCTGGTCAGGCCTCGAAATACACCCACCACGCTGAGGTAGTCATCTCACTATTTTCCCTGTCTAATACATGATGGGGAGAGTATCTAGGCAGACTTTTAACGTGTTCATTGTCCAGCCCCGAATCGACTCCGGTAGCTCTGCAAGTTCTGAGTCCAATGCAAAATCATACGGTATGGTAAACGCTTGAAGATCATGATATGCACGGACTTGAATGTCCCCAACGAGGTTGCCGTTTAAACTCTGGAACTGCAAGAAGGCCAATGCAGTATGTAGGCCCTTCATGAGGCGTCTCCGATTCGCAAATGATCCTGTGCTCCGCCCCATCCACTGCACCACATCATTCACGCCAATCATGAATGCCGTATTGTTCCATTCAACCATTGTTCGTGTCGAAGGTCGATCCACATGCAGTCCTAGTGTAGAGCAGACCCGGACAATGAGACGGTACTGACGGTACAGTCTGTATGTGGCGCTGAGGTCAGGAGAGACAACATTAATTGCATGAAGTTCGTCAAGAAGATCGGGAAAGGCGCTCTCAAGGAAGCGCCTCACTGAGTACCAACAGAGTCAGTTCAGAGATACTTGCTGAATGAAGTACACAACCTGGCATGATGGAAGTCGTCAATAAGAGTAAAACTCCGTGACATGGTCATTAAACTAGTACGTAAATAAAACATATCACTGACACATCTAACTCTGCGAGAATCCTCCCGTCTCATTACCTGCACCCCCCGGAAGCGAGCCAATGGCTTGAAAGAGATGCGTATCAAACACAGTCCCGATGTTCGGATTAGCCTCTGACTGCTCTTCGGAATAGTCCATCATAGCAATAATGCTGTTTGACAATGGAACACGGATGGTATTTGAGCACGCAGCTATAACGAAGTTAGGAAGTCCTCGCTGACGAGCGGCTTCATATCGTTCTGCACGTGTGAGCGTGGCGTCAGCCTGAGAGTATTATTAGTCAACAACAAAAGTCAGGTGCGACACACACTCTCACCAGTGGTGTGGCTGTACGTCTGAAGGTGACAACAACGGGATCGGAAGGAAGAATAACAAGTCCAGTTACAACCTTGATAAAGCCACGGATGCGAAACAGCTTATCGGTATCAGCGAGTTCTACTGCAACTCGTTGCTCCTCTGTAAACATCTCGTCGATGGCGGGACATTTAGGATAGCCTTGACCGCCAAAGTAGCGCCGAAGCTGATTCATAAACTGATTTTCAGCAGGTTCGTATCGAGGATTGTCACCATCTTCAAAATTGATGAGCGGCCACACGTCGTCGACACTGGTGATTCGATTCCCGCTGAATTCTGTTGCGATAAGGTCAGACGCCGTTAGACCAAAGGCCTAGGTATGGGGTCAGTCTCTAGATATATGAGAATAGAAAGCAACTAACCTTCATAAACGAGTTTCCGTTACCGAGTGAAATGTCCAAGCCGGCACTGAGTGCCTTGGTGTATGGGTGCTCGTTGAAGGTGTCGGCAGTCATACCACTATCCACCTTAAGAAGCACATTACGATAAATGCGCCCCTTTTGGTATTGCCTATCTTCGTAATCGAGAGCTTGGATGTCGGAAGGCTGATAAGACAGTATCAGAAGGCAATACATAGAGTGAACATAGAAGATACCTGGCGGTTTAGAACATCTGCAACAACGGCCGTCATCCCAGTGCTCATGCTATCATTGGGCGACTCGGGCCATCCGGCAAGGATCGCCGCTCGCCCGGGATCATAGAGTTCGATAGCATGAAGGTCGAGGATGGCATCTGCACCTTTGAATAGGGCGATGAACAATGCTGGTGATAGACTGGAATGTAGAACGCGATAGCGAATGAGAAACATTGCGATAACTGTCCCGTAAGCTTTCAGCTTCGCAAGGCGAAGCGGAGTAGGGGGATAGTCAAAGAACAAAGAAAAAAACCGAGGTTCCGATGATGAGACAAGGGCCCAAAGAGGATCCTCAAGCATGAGCTCCATCACGGTGCAAAAAAAATCTCGTACGACGCCGGGTCCAATTCCTCGCTGGCTATAGAAAGTGTGAGCACATAGATAGGCTAAGGATTCGAAGAATACTTACAGAGTGATTTGTGTTGCTTCAGGACGAAGCAGATCATAAAGATGCGTGATGGAGCCAAGATCAACATCCGGAGGCAGCTGTACACTCGATTCCCCATACCACTGGATAAGCCGATTTATCAGGGCCTGAGCGCACATACGAGTGCTTGGAGCAGTAGCGGCATGAGGGTGCGGTGAAACGTGGAGTCCTACAGGATTATTTCGAGTGGAAGGAGGTGCCGGCGGGATCATCGAGCGAATGCATGCAAGGACCTGAGCGGCAGATTCATGAATGATTTCCGAGGTGTCGTCAGCATGAGGTATCGGGCTTCCGGTCCTCTGTCGATTGGACGCATGGAGTGTACTCTGGATATTCTGAAGTTGAGGAGTTAGCACAAGTCAGGGAATCAGAGAGAGACGTACCTCAGATGACTCTGATCGTGGTCGACGTACACCAGCTGTTGAGGAACTGACAATTGCATTGATGACTTGGTCCATGCCGGGTACACGAGCAAGCGCCGGAACGTGTACAAGAGCCTCACGTAACACGCGATTAGGCGTATCGGAGGGCATCTGCTGGAGAAGATGAAGAGAGTCGGTGGTGTTTGTTGGCCTCTCGATCCGCACATCTGAGGAAATCTGCGCAGAAGAACTAGCAGAGCCCTCAATAGGGCATGATGTGAGATGCTCGATCACCGGCAATGCCTCGAATGATAATTCCGTAGCGCCACAGAAAATACGCGCTGAAATACATAAATGACCATGGGTAGTGGCGGGGCCATGTCGGGGAGCTGAAAAAAATGCTGTTGAAATAGCGAAAGACACAAAATAGATGATGCTTACCGATCCAAAGTAGTGGATGGTCTGAAATCTGCAAGTTCTCGCCTCTTGAGCCAAGAGAACGAAGTGTCGATAGCTTCCATTGCTGTTGACTATTGAGAGCCTTGTTACACTTGTAAATGCGTCCACCGCGTCCGCCGTTATCACGAGGATCCTGGCCGGGAGCAAGAACACACCAGAGGACACTGGTATCGAGCGGGTCGGGGGAGGGCGGAAAGACTGTCCCACTTCTTTCGAGAACTGCATTGATGTTTGTTCCGAAGACGGAGAATATTTCGGAGGTAGCTAGACGGCGATCGATGGTAACGGTTGAAGTCAATTGGTGGTTGTTGAGCGTATTATAGACCGTGCGAAGCTTGATATCCTGGATGCGAATGGGATAGCCCAGCTCAGTCTCGTCATAGAACGGTGTCGTAGGTGCTTGCTATTTAAAATAATCAGTATGATGCAGCAAATACAGAAGAAGCAGCTTCTACCGGACTCTGCGTCACAACAGCAATTGTGAATCGGTCTACTCCAACACGCCCTGAAGCAACCTGACGTCCTCCACGACCACCGCCCGGTGTGGCTGGATGCGAGTGGCGGGGTTGACGCGCTGAAGCAGAACCGGATGCTGTCCAAGCGCTCTGATTGCTGAGCGTAGGCCCTGCAAGATGCGCAAAAGCAGAGGATGTCGCCGATGACTGACGAACTCGAGCTGCTGAAGCTTCCCGACGGTCGTTGCTACTACCTGGTGTCGCAACGGGTGCTTCCCAGAGAGTGGCCGAGTTGGCTGCAGCAGGATTACGTTGAACAGACACACGAGGCGAGGGACCGGGTAGAGCAGAGTTCGTCTGAAAGGAAATGGTACGGTTCGGAGTGGGAAGCTCAGCGTGACTCCACCAAGGAGCATTGCAATGGGAACAAGGTGTACTAGGAGTGGCGTTGTCGACCGTCTAACAAAGAATATTGTCAATAATTTGTATAGAGTGATGGGAGATGGACGTACCGTGGAATATCCGGGGCAATTGGGGTTCTGAGGATTCGGGCCTCGCGCACGAAGTGGGGGCTGGCGAGTCAGCGCGGCTAACGTTGGGTGGTCGCGCTCCACGTGCGTGCACGAGCAAGCTCCACCGTCCTAGATGCAAGCATCAAGATGGGGCAACAGAGCTAGCAGATGAAACAACATACGGCATGGTAACCACCACAAAAGTTCCCTTCACGAGCACAAGCACTGCAGGCGTTATCCATGGATAAGATGCAGGTAAGAGGAGAGATCCCGACTTGAGAATGTGTCGCGTCCTGGCTTTTATCCTGGCATAAGCGACGGCCCGCTCAATTTCTCTGGAGTGCATGCTGACAATTATTAGCACGTGTGGGCGGCGCGACTCTACCCTAGGGAACGGGTCTGAACATATGGAGAAATAGAATATTGTCTTGCTCACCTTTTGTCAGACTCCGACCATAGAATATAAGGCGGCCGATGCCATAATGACATAACAAAGTGGATTCCGAGTTCGAGACGCGTTGAAACGAGGCAGGTCATAGCGGGAATGAAAACTCAGTTACGCGCCGTCAGAACGACCTAGACCAACAACACGGTGATCACAGGCCCCATACTGTAACAATTCAAGAGGGCATTTCTCGTTTTCATACTGGGCAAGCATTTCGAATGGAACTGTGGTCTTTTCGCGAAAACGAGTACAACGATGGTGGCACGAAGTGAAAACCTGCTCAGTCCAAATTGGGCATATTGCCTCCGAAATCGAAATCCCGCCTTATGAAACTCTAAATCACGCAGCTTGAACATGAAATTCACGTGTATGAAACTGGGAATTATTTTTGTCCAAGAAGGACACCGATACCGGCGGGTGACTGACTGATTTTTCAACTTCTCATAGTACCTGACGACGACTTGCTACCGTGACGTGTCCTTGCTCAACTCTCCCACGGGCGTATGGCACATCGGTACTGTCTTCGCCCCCATAGAGTCGTGGCGTGATGTATAAATTCTTTTTTCTCTTCTGCTTACATGTCAAGTCCATCGACTCAACGTGCCGGCCCCTCGGAGTATGCAGGCTCGCTTCTGTGTACATCCCCTCTTATACTTACAGTTCTATCCCATCCTCCGTGCCGTGTTCCTGCTCAAAGTTCAACGTTCATCAGTGTTCTCTCACGGGTACTTATAGCACCGCCTCCATCTTTCCTCGCTAATTGTAGGCATATTGAGCATCAACTCGACGTCCCAGGCCGAGTCACCTCGTAGCCCACTAGCTATGTTCTCTGTACTCGTTCGAAGGCGATCTTTTTGCGACTGCTTGTCTTTTTCAAGTTGATCGGATCCACTCGTCTGCTCTGCCTCATACCTTGAACTTGTTGTGGGGATGACTTGCCTGGTTGTGAGGTGTTCTTCGTTCCCGTGGGCGTTTGACGCACCGGTGCCGTCTTCGCCTGAATGGCCCAGTCTTCGTTCATCTTTTTCCCGTCGACTCACACGCAGCGCGTCAGTTCGCGGCATCACCTGCGCATTATACGCGGACTTGTGGGTGAACTGAAAAAGTAGTTCCCTGCTTTGCGCCCACGCTTAGTTCTGATTCTCCTCAAGTGTGCATCCTTCGTGTGTACTCGGATTGCTTGATAAGAGCCGGGAAAGTTTCGTCCTTGCAAAATTTGTTCTAGAGGCTGGATGTAGACTCGTGGTTCAGCTGAACTAGTCACCGCGGATCTGCCTAGTTCAAAGTTGTTCCCGATATTCTTTTGACGAGGTGTTCAAAGTCTGTTTTTCGCTACGGTAGATTTACTACAGTCGAAATGTGATGCTACGTCAATGCGCTGATACAAGTTTCTCTTTAAATTCTACACGGGTATAGCTATAAGAATAACGTACGTGTCCCTCTTGTTGTATGCGTCATGGAATATTCACATGCAGAGGGCTAGTATAAAATCACATGTGAACCAGAGACGCAACTCCCATGTGAAAAGACGCGTAGGGCTACCTCCTCCTTTCCACCTCTTCACGGAGAGCGTCGCGGCCCTCTTCGAGCCATCTGATGTACTCTACCGCGCGGAAGAGGACGCCGCTCTTGCCCTTTGTGTTCTTCCCGCGCCCCTTTGGACGCCCTCGACTGGGCATGGCGGAGGAGGGGTCACCGAGTAGCGCTATAAGCGGTACGGGGAGTGGCCGTCGGTGTGGGCTTGTGCGTGATGGGGTAGAGGTGGAGGAGGAGATTGGAATGGTTGATGATGGGTGTTTCCGTCGCGTGTGCTCATCCTCGGGGGTATGTCTTCCCCTCACAAGTGCATCTCCGTGCGTGTATTCCCGGTCGCGTCTCGGGCCGCGCTCTTCGCGTGGTGGGTGGACATGATGGTGGTGGGAAGCAAAGAGCGTGCGTGTGTGGCTGTGTTGATGTCGTCGTCGTGTCGAGTGCTCTCATGAAGAGTGTTACTGCTGCGAGTGTTCGCTGTGTCGCGAATGTCTACACGGTGTTTCCCGTCGGGGTGGTGAAACGACGGCAGAGTTCGGCCAACAAGTTGAAGGGCAGAACGGCGGGAGGCTGACGATACTGAAAAAAAACGCATCAGAGAAATTTGATCGGGAACTGCGATAATGGTCTTACCGCACCGCAAAGCGTTTCCTTTGTGTCGCACAGAGCACTATCCTTACCTACTCTCCGCCACGCCACCCCATTCCTTCAGAACGTCGCTACAGCTGTCTAGTTGATTCCCGGAGAATCACCGCCATTTTGAACTCTGGAATCAACTTCAAGGGAGGATCGGTACAGCCAGAAAAAAAGACCTACATTCAGTTCCCGAGCTCACCATGCGCTCGGATCGTCCAGAAACGTGGTCAGAGGAGACATGACGTTCGGAGGCGAGATTCCAAGATTAGGAGTGCCCACAGAACGACCAGAGGTGCGTCGCAGTCTAGTTTCATGAACTGAAGCTCAAAACCATCGTTGTCAGCTTCAAACACGAGTCCAACGCGTCCCAAGAGAGTTTCCCATCGTGTATCACGTCTAATAAGTCGATATACCGCAGTTTCGAGGCCACTGCCGAGTTGGAGAGCTCAGCGTCCAAAACGTCGTGGTGGTTCGATGTGAGAAGGACGTCGATCACGAACCAGCCTAATGTGGACGTTCATTCTTCAACTTGAACCGCGATGAGCTCCAACTTGGACTTGCAGTTTCGACGCATCTGCGACTCCCAGCACGACAAATTCGACCCTCTTGAGGCGCAATGCGGGTTCAGAAGACGCCACTAGTACTCAATATTTTCAATTTGGACCAAAGTGGGTATTCCTCATGTCAATTTCATCTTAATTTCTCTTGAGTCACTTGGTGATTCGTTTGCTTGGCATCCCTGAAGTTGTGCCAACATATGAGATGTTAGAACAGCAGCGAGCAGCGGCATCGCGTCACAGGTATTGGCATTCTTTTCCCCTTCCGCTTCTCAAGTACATCGAGGCAACGTTAACATCCCAGCCAGAATTGGCTTACATCCAGGCTCGTAGCCGACCGGCTCTGTCCTCTGTTCCTGTGCCTGGTGTTCTGTTTTTACTGTATCCATTCGAATTCACATACTGATACGTGCAGCGAACGGCTACATCTGTCTCCGCTGAGTTGGTGTTCTTGCTCAACTCTCCCATGCACCGGCACTGCCTTCTCGCAGTGAGGTTCCTTTTTCTCTTCTGCTTGCATGTCAAGCTCATCGACCCAACGTCTCAGCGCCCAGCATCGTACATGCAGGATCATAGACCACCAGCTACGTCTTCTGTTATAACTTTGAAATCAGCCAACTATTTTTCCTTTCATCGCAGACCCGCTCGTCCCCTTCTACATGATGTGATGATGCGTTTCCGTGGACGCGTGGATTATCTGTTCTGTTCACCATCTGATGGTATTGAGATAACATTTTTTCTTTCGTCGCCCCTCACGGTCACGGTGACGTCTGCCCGTCTGATACCGCTTCCCTTCTTTGCTCGCGCGCCATGAGCGCTGTCCCCATCCATTCATCTTCGAGATCCCAGCCCTTCCTACAGTGCTTCCAACTACGTTCAGTATCAATCACGGCTGCGATGATGCTTCCTACAACAGGTGCCTCGTAGCTCACCCTTTCAGGTGTCTGTGTGATTTCTCTTCCGGTTCGCAAGTTGTTTTTCGTCCCGCTACTTTGCCTAAGAGGTGTTCTTGCTCAACTCTTTTGCTCTCTGTCATGGGCGTGTGACGTACCGGCTCTGTCTGCGCCTAATTACACCCATGTTGGTTGCTTTTTTCTCCCTGAAGTTCTTCTCAAGTTCACAAACTCGACTTGCCGGCTGGAGCACGCTTGTATTCGCAGGTGACTGTTTTCAAGTTCATCAGATCCCACTTGCCAGCAGATGTGCAGCTGCTATATGCTTCATACCTCCGCTGACTCGATGTTCTTGCTCGTCTCTCCCATGGGCGTCTGGCGTATCGGCTCGCGTCTCGGCCCAATAAAGAGCGATGAGTATTGAAATTTTTTCTCATCTGCTTACATGTCAAGTTGACCGATGCGATGTCCCATTCCGAGGACGCTTACGTGCAGGATCGTAGCGCACGTCTGTTGCGTTGACGTGGTACATGACTGTTTTTCACGCATACTCGGAGCAACAAACAGCTGTTTGTATGCCTGGAATTTCCGATTTTGATGGCGCCTTGCCTACATAGTGCAGTGAGACGTGCTCTTGCTCGTCTCTCCCGTGGGCGTTTGACGCACCGGTGCCGTCTCCGCCTGAATAAGGAAGAAATTTGTTGGACACTTTTTACCCCCTCTGTCACCGGTCAGCTTACACCTGCGAGGCATACGTGGACTCGTGGACGTCAACCTGCAACAGATCGTTTTCTACTAGACTGAGGGGAGGCTTGTACGTATCTCCTTCACCGCCGGTGCTTGACTGTCTCCGGTTGTGGATCCTCTTCTGCCTTCCGGTCAGCACAATGAGCGGATTTACGTGGGACGAACGGACCTCGTTTCTTGCTGCCAGTGACTTGCCGCGACTTGCTCAACTCATGTGCACTTTGCGGTTTATGACACGCGGACGCGTGGTCCAGCGAGAGCGCGCCCGCCTGCTACTACTAGGCGCGCCTTGATACACAAGTTTTTAAAAAAAAAAAGTAAGTAAGTATACACTTGCTCGCGAACTTGGACTCCGCCGTGTCCGTTGATGCTTTCTCTTATGTGGATCACTGGCGGCTGTAACTGCGGCTCTGACTAGAAGCTTTCTGACAAATTGGAATGACTTCAAGTTGCCTCCCCATGGTCGTGTTCTTAAGTACTCGGCTCTCTCCCATGGGCGTCTGGCACATCCGCACTGTCTTCGCCCAATGTGTAATTGGCAACGGACCCGCCTTCTTTTTTTTCTCTTCTGCTTACATGCCAACTTTTCGTCGACCCAACATCTCATCCGAAGTGCTTACTCTTACGTGCAGGCTCGTAGCGCACCAGCTATGACCTCTGCTGTAGCCTGTGGCGCGCTTCCGTCTGTTTTTCAAGTGCATCAGACCCACTTGTCTCTTTGTACGTGCAGCAGATATGAATAGCTACTTATGCTTGATGCCTGGAATTTCTTTTGGCCGACTTGCCCCGTGTGACGTGTTCTTGCTCGTCTCTCCCGTCTCCGCCAGTCCCTTTCATCAAGCTTCTTATCCCGTCGACTCGCTCTTATTCACTGTCTCCGCCTAGTTGGTCTTTCCCATTTTCTCTTGGTTTCGGATTGGATGTGACCTTACCCTAACGTCTTTCGTGGGCGTCTGGCATACCGGCTCCGTCTGCGCTAGACTCCTAGGTAGTGGCACTTTTTTTCCTTCGGTTTCTCGAGGCAACGTCCCGAATAGGCCTACGTACAGGCTCTGTGCGTTCGTTTTACTGTATTGATCTTATCCTGATACATACAGCAAACAGCTATATCCTAAGCTTCATCCCTCACGATGACTTGGCTCCCGCTTGTTGTCTCTCTCCCATGGGCGTCTGGCGCACCGGCTTCGTCGTCGCCCAATTGGATGCATATGATCAAGATTCTTTTTCTCTTCTGCTTATGTAGTACATGTCAAGTTCGTCGACCCAAGGTCCGAGCGTGAGTAAGCTTACTATACAGGCTCGTAGCGCGTTCTCTGTTGTGGGTCGATTGTAATCTGTAACTGTTTTCTGTGAGTTTTGTCAAGCACACTTGTCCCCTTATGCCTGGATTTCTTTGATTGCCTGTTCTGGCCCGCCTCTCCTGTGGGCGTGTGACGCATCGGCTCTGTCTGCGCCTAATAGTAGAAATGGATAATATTTTTCTCTTCCTCCTTCTATCCGGAGAATGACTTTCGTGTCACGTCGGATCGGTCGATCCGGCTGCCGCGCAGGGTCCTTTCGGCAGAAACGAGACGTTCTCACAGAACGTCCTCGTGTTTGGCAACTGCCCTCATCGCTGTCATCGACGTGGACAGTTCGTTGATTCGTCGCCGTTGGCCCGTTGCCGCCGACTCGATCGTTGCTGGTATTCCGAGCTGGTTCGCCACTTTTGCCTCCATTCTGCCCTCATTTTACCTCTGCCTCGATATTCCTCTTTTCTTACTGTTTGTTCGACTTGTTTCTTTTCTGTACACACAATATTTCTTCTTGCTTTTTTGTCTCATATCGTTCTTCCACCATTTTGCTGACTGCCTACTCATATTCTATAGTGTTCTTGATCAATATGATAATTTTCAGCTCATGATAGCCAGCGCTGGAGTGCTCATCTTCGCCACGGCTCTTATCTTGCTCGTGGGTCGAATGGGTGACATTGCAAGGCTTGTTCAAGCTGTGCTTCAGGCCACCATTGCTCCCAAGAAATGCAAAGCACCGCCTGAGGCGTCTTGTTACGTCCAACTGCCGTACAACTTGAAGCCCGCCGCCGGCGACGAGATGGGAATTATTTGCATTGAGAAACTTGATATGTAGGTCACTCCTTAAAGGGCTCCGGTATACTCACAGACATTTCCTACAGTGCAGCCTCTGAGAGTATCGGGGCTCAGCAACACTTTCCTGTTGAACGCTCAAAGGATACACGGACAGAGGAAGAGAAACAGAACGTCATTCCCTGGGTACGTTCTCGACATTCTCTTCAGTTTGTATACTAACATTCTTCAGGCCAACTATGTTATGGATATGGTGCGCAACGAGCGCATGCGCCTCGTTGAACCTCGATGTCCGTTGATCTCGAATCCATCATCTGCTGAGTGTTCGGTATCCGTGCCGGTTCTGGATAACCCCTTGTCAATCGAAAGCTCCCAAAGGGAATAGAAGTAATGGTGTCGATATCCTGTAGTTTCTATATGTCAACAAGATCAGAGCTGACCGAGGAATCCATACCTGCCAAAGTCCTTTGAACCCCACTGTTGTCGAGTTCGAATTCAATGTGATTGGTTGTAGCAAGAGTTCGCTAACGACCAATCAAGAAGAGACTCTTGCTTGTTGATTTCTTGAAGGTATGTTGATCTTTCGACCTTGACCAATGTTGACGACTTGTCTCTAGATCCTTCGTTGCCGTCAAGACATCGACACCTTCATGCTTGAGCTCACCGCCGACCGACTCTCGGGACGGGATCGCTATGCCGCTCGCTTTCAAATAGGTGTACACTTTCTTTCAACTGGTATCGATTACTGACTCTTCTCAGCATCGACATTCAATGCCAGTGCTTGTCTACTCAAACACCTTGTTGAGGTACGTTCTTGTCTTGCTTCTTCGTCGACGCTGACTATCTCGAGCAGACATCAACTTGACTTGGCTATGATGACCATCCTATTGTGTGCGACGTTGCCTTCGCGACACGTCCTTATCTCATTTGGCTTCGCGCCGGTGAGAGCAATCAGACGACAACGCTCCTGTGGATGCGGCTATTCGACCACGGTGGCATGCCAATATCTTCGAGTTTCTCAACCTCAGGAAGAACCCTGGCAAGGAAGAAGTCTGCGCTCACGACCTTTTCTATGCTCTCTTGGCGACGATAACACCAAGCCTGACTCGAAGGCTCTCCCTGATTACCCCTTTGTCAGCCTCGACTTTGACAACGACCAAGGTCCTCATCAGGAAAACCAGATGCACTCAGGAGCACTACTGAGCTCTCCTGAGTTATGGTAGGACCGTAGCTCTCGTTGCTAGGTCCCCCCAACGCTGCGCTACGATGAGCCCAGAGAGCCTCCTGTAGCTTTCCGGAAGGCTACCAAACAGCTACAGAACGCATCTGCTCACTCCGACCGGTTTCCCATTCCCCAAATCACACCATAGGATAGTAATAAACAAAAATTTCATTCAAAAAATAGCTGCATGCAATTAGATAGACGAGTGCAAGGGTACGAGGAACTAAGGCTTGAAAAATGCGAAGACTATCTACTAGTTGACTCATTAGACGAGTGATGAAAGAATGGATGCAAGACATACCAGTATTCACGACTGACTCTTCGTTCGCAACGCGTAGTCCACCGCGTAATTGGTGCGTGCCTTTCCCCCTCGGTATGTCCGTCAACATTGGAAGTTTTCATCCTCATCCTCGTTCGGCTCGACCTCGTCGTCTCTGGGCTGGTGCTCGTCCTCGCCTGGTATCGTTCTTGTTCTCGCTCAGCTGGCATCGTCGTCGCTAGGTTCATCCTCGTGGTCGTTGGGCTGTCTCGTCGCCGGACTGGTCCTCATCGTCCTAGACTGGCATAACTGGCTGATCCTCGTCCTCGTTGGGCTTGACCTCCTAGCTGGTCCTCATCGCCGTCGTCGTCACCCAACTGATATCGTTACTGTCGCCCGCTAGAATATCGTCATGGTCGTCCTTGCTGGGCTACGTCCTCGTCGCCGCTAGGATGGATCCTTGTGGGCGTAGTCTGCTGGCATCATTGTCATTGTCCGCTGGCATTGTCGTCGCGGTCCACTAGCGTCATCGGCGTCGTCCACTAGCGTCGTCGTCTTCGTCCGCTGGCACCGTCGTAGTCACTGGGCTCGCTCTCATCATCGTAGCATCGTTGCTAGGCAGGTCCTCGATATAGGCCAGTCGTAAATCGTCCAAGCCAGTGCAGTCGCATCCGTCGTTGTTTGGGGCTTGCAAGGGCGAAAGTAGTACCAACGCAAATGCCAGGTGATGGCAGGAAGCAAAGATCAACATGGGATCACGCGATGGTTGGACCTCCCTAAATAGGAATGCCCAAGGTGAAAAAAATTACAAGTCCAAATGGCTGGGAGGGAGTATGGCATAGAGCTTGCCATAGGTTCTGGTAGTCTACCAGTAGGGTACGGAAGTGATCGGAAGCCTACCATCCTACCGAGCACTACCTTACGTACCGGACGCTTCGTCCGCTACAAGCCTCAGGCGGTTTTCCTGATGCTCATTGAATAAGACTCTTCTTCAACACTGTGTCGAGCCCTCTTACATGTATCCTTCATTATTGACTGAAGCTTTAGCAGGTGTTGATGTTTGTGGTATGCGTGGTGGTCTCATTCCTCGCACCGCTGAGTGACTTGTCTTCAAGTCGAACACGCCGGCATTGGCTCGTCGAGTGCGGTCGAGTTCTGGTCTCGAGTAAGGCTTCTCTCTGCTGGGACCGGGCTATCTCACTAACCACGTTGATTGCAGCCTCTTTTGTTTACTCAGCTTTGCGCTGTAGGGTCTGCATGTCTTTTTGGCAAGCGACACAGTAGTAAGTCTTAGCATTGCACCATGTCTATTCGTGATTTCTGACTGCGATCTTTTCGGCAGTACAGTCTCGTTCGCTCGGATATCGCTTACGGAATATGCGTTGGAGGTAAGTGGTTTCCTTGTTACTTGGTAGCCGTTACTCCTGCGAATTGAATGGCAGATGTGGCTGAAAATGAGATGGTAAGTATTCGGCCTGTTCTCCATGGAACACGTTCTTACCGTCTGAACAGGATTTGGGATGACGGCTCTTGACTACCTTGACTGGTCGTCGCGCGCGGACTTGGGAGGTATTACTTTTTGTCACCTCTGAGCCCAGGACACTAACAGTTTCTGATGAAGGAAACCGGTTTATTCGGGATAAGTACAGATATTTTACAAATGGTTGGACATCGATCGCGATCACAATACTTAAAAATCAAAAAATGCAGAATTCGTCGCAAAAACTTTCCAGCTCGCACTAAGGGTTCTGCAGCCAGAGAATGAAAGTAGAAATCTTTGTATATGCATGTAAGACATGCTCAAAGCATCCTGCAAGCAGGGAAGCTTCGCCGCTTCGATATAGTTCAAGTTTACTGTCTTCGCGATGATGAGGATAATGATGTCAATTAACACTACCTGAGGGGCGGGCTGGCTACAAGATGGTGGAGGAATTGATAGAGATAGGATAGATGCATAAGAACGTAGATACTGCGCAGTGGTAGCCGTGATTCCAAGCGAACTAACGTGGCGCAGAGCCCATCGCACCACGCAGGCATCGCAGAGTGCTGCGTTGAGGGTCAGGAAACTGCTGGAGCGGGATGGAAAGAGGGTAACGGCTCGAGAGGTGAGGGCATTGGGGATTGTGGTGGCCGGACAAGTCTTTCCGACAGGATGGCATGGCGTGATGGCGACTGGCTGACTAGCCGACTCATGGCTTTGACCTATGGGCGCCCCAATTACCCTCGTATCTGGCGTACTAAATGCGGTCGGATTACCGAGCCCGGATGCGCTCAGCGCCCTGCTGCAACAAGATTCGATTCCGCTCGTGGCTCCGTGAGGTTATCGATGTTGAGGTCGTTCTTCGAGTCAGCATCCGGACCTTGCTATGTCCATTCTATGGAACGGCAGAGGGATCAGTAAGGCAATACCATGGCTCCCGCAAAGTTGTACGCAGGTTGTACGCACCGCTGAAGCCCTTGTCATCTAGTCTCGTTACCGACCATATATGAGAAGGTAAACCTGCGATATAGGGTCTGGGAGTTCTCGTCGAAAAAATGGCAGGTAGAACACACCTTCCTATTATGGTATATGATCGAGAATTTACTAGGTGTTTGCCACGCGACGCCCACGGTACCGTAAAATTCTGTAAAGGAAAAGGCTTGTTGAAGGTGGCAGAAAGCCTTGAATGAGTGCTAGTACATATTCTGTGCACTTTGTTATGTTAAATATATTGGATTTTGAAGCCAAAGGCCGACATCCGCGAGCCAGCCAAATCTCACGCTCCCAAATGGGTCTCAAACACGCGAGCGACACATGGAATTTTCTCGATCGCATACCATAATAGGAAGGCGTGTTCTACCTGCCATTTTTTTGACGAGAAAACCAGGACCCTATATCGTCGACTTGTCACTCATCTAGGGTTCGGTTACAGGACTACTTGTCATCGCTAGCACAGCCAACACGCGATTTGCCCGACCGCCGCTCTCCAAACGCTGCAGGTCCACATTTGAGGCCTCCTGTCCACTCTAGGGTCTACCTTTATGATGTCTTCGATGAATATCTATGTCGAGCAATGAATCAGTTGACGTGGTGCGAGCTGGAAAGCTTTTGCGACGAATTCTGCATTTTTTGATTTTTTGGATTTAATTATTGTGATCGCGATCGATGTCCAACCAATTGTAAAATATCTGTACTGTATCTGGTACAAAGTAAGCTACTTTGTACGACGCACGGGATTATATGCTAACAAGTCCATTTAACAGGTGTAGAGTAGAGTAGTTATAATTAGATTATAATTACAGAAGTATCGGGCCAAGCTTGAAGTAGTCGCAACGAGAGGTGTTAGAGGGTGAAGTTGTCGTCGCGCTCGACGTCAGCGACGATGTTGATGAGGCGGGGAAGGAGGAAGAGACACCCTCGCGAGTCGCCTCCACCCATGCAAGCAGGCCCCGCGCGTGAGTGTGACCGGGGTCGTAAGCGCCGTCGAGTATCATCCATGCAGCGCTTCGCCAGCCGTCTCAACCCTCACCTCGTCACACGACACCCTCCTCAAGACCATCTCCTCCCATCAAGACGTCTTCAACCTCCTCGACCAACATCTCCCAACAACACCGTCTTCTCCTCAAAACCGTCTTCTCCTCAACACGCCCCGGGGCATATCCTCAGAGTGCAGGGGTACGACGACGAAGAGGTGGTCCAATGTAGGCCGTGCCTCGCCCCGACGTGCAACGAGGGTGTTGCCTGGTTGAGGCGTCATATGATTCGAGGGAGGTCAAGGCTTTGGAGGAGGAAATGAGCGAGGAGACACATCTACAACAAGTGCGCAAGGACGTACCAGCACCATCGATGCCAGAACTTGCCTTGATGGAATTGCGTCCCAATCTTGGACTGCATCAGTACGGTTCGTGTAACTACGCTCCGCCTACTCACGATGGCTTCTTGTTCCAAACGCAGAACGCTAGCGCCGTTCTCCAGCAAGGTATGTGCGGCGCTGAGTCCAGTCAGGCCGCCTCCGACATCAATCGTCCGTGGTGCGGCCATTGCACTTCATTTAACAAAAAGACTTGCAAATGTAATGATTAAAAAGAACGAGAACAGGTGTCGTTGTTTAATTTCCATCGACAGCGGGACACCGGTCCATTCTCATATTATAAGAATCCGGGAAGGGAACACTGTCAATGACGATGAGATCAATGTATGTTGGAACGGCATGCACCACCCGCAGTGACATGATGCCGACAGATACCTGCTCAAGGTCGGCCTGCCTCTAAGTCGGCACCTTGTCGACCAACGGGCGGTGCAGACAATAGAAATGCATACCGGCTTTGGCGCCATGCATGGCTCAACCTCCAAACTGGGCCGCCGCAGAGGCGGTCGAGTCATTCGCCGGCACTGAGTCAGTCGAGGTGTTTACGGGCGCAGAGCAGCTAAGCTTCCCAAAGCTGTCGCCGACGACATAGACGAGGCATCCCATAGTTCCGATCCCTGTGTGTGGCATTAGTGAAAATCTAAACAACAAATAACGAGGCCTACCTACCGTATGACCTCGAGCGTGTCGCACTCCGAAAATATTGCAACACGCTCCAAAGCCAGGACCACATACACACTGTAATCGGGCGGGCCTGAACCCAAAACACCTCTGCGTCGAGGTCCAATTACAGCGTGTAGCAGTTCTTGGCCCTAGAACGCGATAGGTAGAGAGGTATCGCTGGGTCAGCAAACCTCGGCGCGAAATCCTGGGCAATAAAAAGTCCGAGTTGACGTGAAGGAGGAAGGCGGTTTGACAACGCGTAGGGTTCAGCGCTACGAAGTTGAAGGTATGTCTAAGGTAAAAAATCAGTTCATTGATCAATTGGAACAAAATACTATGAATTGCTCACTCTTGTTAGACGTCGGCGCCAAAACTTGACGACAAACCCTCCATTGGTAGTCCCCCTCCAGGATAGTCAAGTGTTCAACTAGAGATCGAACGTCCCGCCGACTTCCCGACCATCATGTCGCCTAGACATGGGCAGCGTGGCGTGGTATCCTCCTTCCAAGCATAATAGCGGCGTAAGTACCGGAGAGCAGCACAGCATCACGCCCTATAGCGGTCATCCGATGTCCAATGCTGGACTAGCGAGTCGAAATTAAGAATCTCACCTTGCAACGATGAGCGCGCCGACGGCGCTCATACTGTGTGTATCGTACAGAATCCAAATGAGCCTCGTTCTACCTATCAGTGCAAAGACAAGTGTGTCGCGAGCAAGGCGAGTCAGCGGCTTTAAGCCGCTGCACCCTTGTCTAAATCATGAAGTAGAGCCTGTCGACGAAAGGTATGTAAGTGTTGACGCCAGGGTGAAAATGGATGAGGTTCTGACCAAAAAGAAGGACAACAATAACAAAGAGTAGTCCGGTCTTCAGCATCCAAATTTGACGGTGTGTGACACGACGGCGTGGTCGATCTGGGAGAATGCTAAACAAAAAGTATGATTAGTGCAAGAGTAGACGAGACAAATAAACGTACGCAGTGTGAAAGGGCTATGCTTCAAAGCCGTCGTCTGCGGGGGTGCAGAAGCTAAAGCCACTGCCTTCTCGCACTAGTAAAGGGCGCGTTGATCTCTGATGGCGGGTTCCGTAGTGGGCGGTTCAGAGAGAACGACGCTGCAAGCACGAGTTGCTCCAGCATCGAAGATAGCGTGGGGTGCTCGCGTCGTGCGACATAAGCGCGTGGCCGCGACAGTGGTCTTAGGAAGGCGGGAGGAAAACTGCTGGATGGTAGCCTTGAAGCGCGCAGCGTACGATTGAGGGGAGCTCGTCCGTGGCATGGCTCGGGACGGGCAACAATATCTGAGGTTGCGGCCGCAACATAAGCGCGTGGTTGCGATCGGGAGGGAAGATGCTGGGTGAAGAGCTGACGACGAGGAACAACGGCGGCGAGGACGGATGGCGACGTAGTTGTGGTGTGGAACAATGGAGTCAACAAACAAGCCTGTGAAGAAATCAGAGCTGTCATGTGAGCGGAGCACCACGCGTACCAGACGCGAAAGTCTTTTGAAAAGTCATTTTGCCCGCCCACCAGAGCTTCCAAAAATATTTGGCAGGGAGCCCAGCCACGAAAAAAGGTGCTGGAAGTGAGAAAAAGACTTTCGCCATGGCGGTAGAGACGTTCTCGTCAGATTCCGGCGATTCCCTCAAGTGCCGAGGAGCCGGTGGACACCCTTAACGCGATATTAACGCGTGTTCTGATTTGGTTTAATCTACTTACTCTTAAATTTCGACTGTCACTGGCCTGGAATTGACGCGGACAGCGACCTGCTCTTGCTTCCTGTGAGTGTATGTTCATCATTCTGTATTCTCTTCCAACTAACACAAACTATTACAGCATTTGGCCTTACTCAATACTCAATGCCGCTGTTCCTCGCTAGCAGCAATCATCCTGACCAGTGAGTACCTCAAAGTCATTTTTTTTCCTCTTCCTTTTCTTCGTCGCATTTTGGGTCCGCGCCTTCGGCGCCACTTTCGCGTTTCCTCGAGCCAGCCCGCGATCACCGCATCCTGAACACGAGCGCGATCCCAGCTCGCATTCGCATGGCTCGGGCGATTCGCTCCATGCCGTTGTTTGGCGTTTCCGCCGAGCCAGGGTCCGTTCTGTCAGCGTGGCCGTCACAGTGACAGGAAAGTCATTCTGTCGGCCTTAAGATTTACTTCTATCCGGAGAATGACTTTCGTGTCACGTCGGATCGGTCGATCCGGCTGCCGCGCAGGGTCCTTTCGGCAGAAACGAGACGTTCTCACAGAACGTCCTCGTGTTTGGCAACTGCCCTCATCGCTGTCATCGACGTGGACAGTTCGTTGATTCGTCGCCGTTGGCCCGTTGCCGCCGACTCGATCGTTGCTGGTATTCCGAGCTGGTTCGCCACTTTTGCCTCCATTCTGCCCTCATTTTACCTCTGCCTCGATATTCCTCTTTTCTTACTGTTTGTTCGACTTGTTTCTTTTCTGTACACACAATATTTCTTCTTGCTTTTTTGTCTCATATCGTTCTTCCACCATTTTGCTGACTGCCTACTCATATTCTATAGTGTTCTTGATCAATATGATAATTTTCAGCTCATGATAGCCAGCGCTGGAGTGCTCATCTTCGCCACGGCTCTTATCTTGCTCGTGGGTCGAATGGGTGACATTGCAAGGCTTGTTCAAGCTGTGCTTCAGGCCACCATTGCTCCCAAGAAATGCAAAGCACCGCCTGAGGCGTCTTGTTACGTCCAACTGCCGTACAACTTGAAGCCCGCCGCCGGCGACGAGATGGGAATTATTTGCATTGAGAAACTTGATATGTAGGTCACTCCTTAAAGGGCTCCGGTATACTCACAGACATTTCCTACAGTGCAGCCTCTGAGAGTATCGGGGCTCAGCAACACTTTCCTGTTGAACGCTCAAAGGATACACGGACAGAGGAAGAGAAACAGAACGTCATTCCCTGGGTACGTTCTCGACATTCTCTTCAGTTTGTATACTAACATTCTTCAGGCCAACTATGTTATGGATATGGTGCGCAACGAGCGCATGCGCCTCGTTGAACCTCGATGTCCGTTGATCTCGAATCCATCATCTGCTGAGTGTTCGGTATCCGTGCCGGTTCTGGATAACCCCTTGTCAATC
>JADNRX010000511.1:0-37131 GCA_015501595.1 Hymenopellis radicata | reverse complement strand
GCGCCGCCTTTTTCTCGTCAATCGATGCAGCACTCGAGTGCGAGGCCTTGCGCTCAGTGAGAGTCGCAGTAGCGTGCGCGGACGTGATCACGGCGAAGCATAAGGATGGGGCTCTACGCGAGGACTCGAGTCAGCCATGGCGGAACGACGGTGGCTGAAGAGGGCATCAAAAAGTCAGGCGCGTATTTAAAGAGGGCTTGAGCGAGGCGAGCATCTCGGAGCAAGTGGTTCGGTGGCTTAACCACGCGGTGTATACATCGGAAGCATGTGCCTGACCACAAGCCATCCTCAGCCTGATAAGAAAAATTTCAACACATGAGAGCGCAGGGCGCGCCCGTACTTATGATACGTTGATAACAGTGCTATACAATTCATGTTGTCCATGCTTCCCATCTGCGTAGGTCCAGGTGTATCGCTCGGCATTCTCCCAAGAAAGTCCTCCTCTAGCCTTATCACACCAATATGGAGCCTCCTTGTCGTGTGCACTGTCCACAATCACTGTCAGCGTCTGCCACGTCCTGTCAGACCTTCAGAGCCCTGATTGACTTCCCGCTTGCTATCGCCACCCATTCCCCTGTTCCCGTGGAGAACCCACTGTTCATCGTCATCCCCTTTATCAAAGGAGACCAAGCGAGGTTAGTTATCGGGCTGGGCGCAGTGTATGCCATTACTGGTTCGGTAACTACCCGCTTTTTCACGTCCGGTCTCGGAGAATTCAAGCGTGAACCTGCGCTGCGGGGCGACGTCCCGGCTGAGTATAATTGGCGAGATCCCACAAGAGGAGCTGGCAGTCATCGGCTACGTCGTATTGAGTTTTATTTTTACGCATGAAAGTGAAAGCCCAGCTTACAAGCTGTCGCCAGCAGAGGACGCTCTGCAGATCCCCATCCTAACGCGTTGATTGGTGCGTGATGCGCCTTGAGTTCTATCACGGGTTGTCCAGGACTTCGCATATCAAGAATCTGAACCTCAGATCCATCCATGTGAAAAGTAGACATATAATTCGAATCTGATGGGTTGAAGGCTATTCTCAGCAATGGAGATGTCGGTGGTCGCGCCGAGGCGGAGGGAGAAACAGAAGGGACTGGTACATTTTTCGGAGCCGGTGTTTCGTATAAGATGGTAGAATGCTCCAGGCTCCGCAGGTCGAACGCGCGCAGACTGCCATCGGCTCCCACCGAGACAAATATATCGGTCGAATTGGGCAGCCACGCAACGTCGTAGACCTCGCGATCGTGCGCAATGAGCTGCGTGACGGCCGCAGCCGTGTCGATATTCCAAACGGTACACGTCGTATCGATGGACGACGTGACAATTAGACTTGGAACCTTCTCGTTCCAGGAAAAGTTGGTTAATGGTGCGCCTGTTGACTGATTCTGGACCTTGGATTGCTGCAGTAGCATCAGCACGCAAAACAAGCGCGAAATTAAAGTGGACGTACTCCAGACAGCGCAGTCTTTAGCGACAAATTGTGCGTCACTGGCGCGCTCTGCCTTCCCACATACCCCGACATCTGTGAGCCCGTATCGCTCACATACTCCCATATGCGCAATGCATCGCCCGTGGTTGCCAACAGCTCCGTTGATGGCGACTTATTTGACCAAGCATGGCTAGCAGCGGATGCTGGCTGCCATTGTAGACTCGTCGCGGGGTATCCATGAGCGACTTCGCAAAGGGTCGCAAAGTCGGGGTAGTCCGTATAGTCATCCTCGACAAGGACCCGTTCATCTTGCAGGCCGACAACGGCGATGCGATTGTTGTAGTTCTCGACGAAGGAGGCGATCCCAAGGCGATATGCAGATCGCGCCCACAGGTGCTGGCCAGGCGCTGGTGTCTTGCACCAATCTAAGCTGTGGACAGGCCCTGTAACGAGTCACTACGAATATTGGCCATAAGCAGAGTAGTATACATACAGGGCGCCTCGTATTGGAGATAAGTCGTCTGGGTCATGAGAGTTTTCAACCAGTGCTGGATATCATCAAGGTGGTATTGGTTATGGTACAGCCAAGATGACGTGCGTGACACTTGTTACTCTCCTCGTTCATTCGCCCATAGTCGTTACGTCGTTCATTCGTCACTAATAATACATAAGATATACTATGCAAGTATTCATAATCATTTCTTCAAGCAGCGCCCACTCCTCCAGGTGCGTATGTTCTCTTCATGTCATCAAATCCTACATTTCCTTCGTGCTCATACAACGGCGGTAAATCCGGAACTTGCATCCTGAAGATGTACTTCTTGATGTTATGAGGAAGGGCCTTGATCTGGTAAGCGGCATGGATATGCGTAGGAACGCTGAAAACTAAGACAAATTATTAGACTGCCAGAACTTCTGACCGTCAAGAACAAAACCTTGGTCGAGTTCTTCCAAAGAGAGAGCTTTCGTCTCTGGAAGGAAGAGTAATACCGCAAAGAACCCAAACACGCTGGATAACGCATGGTAAATGAAAAGAGGTAGTAGAGTTAGTTTAAAACTTACTTCCACCCTGCATACCATCCGAAAGCACCTTGTGGTTGGAATGCACCCACCAGCCTCGGAAACGTTATTGAAACAACAAAATTACTGTAAACATCGTCAACGAGGCGTTCTTGTGTTGGACGACACGGCGGACTCACAAGAACCAAAGAACGGCCTGGATGAGAAGATAAGTCTTCGAACCATCACATGAAGGCAGGACCACATACCGTAGCAAACGACATGCCTACATCACGGATGTACAAGGGGAACGCTTCGGCAGAATACTACGGGTCGAGAAACCCTATCAGTACCATTTCACGCCACTAAATGGAGCTTGGAACAGACCGTAAACGGAACGGGTCCTTCACCAGGAGAGTAACATGCGGTAAACAGGTATATCCCCAATGCAACGACACCAATCCGAGCTCTACCAGCGTCTTCTGGAATCCAGCTGGAATAAGTTAGCTACGTGTCCCATCGATAGAAGTGTTGGAACTTACAAGGCAAAGCCCGTTAGAAGCAGGAAGGCCGCCATCAAAGGGAATGTCGTGAGCAGCAGATTGCGACGACCGAATGTGTCAATGGTATAGACAGCCGGGAAAGCGAATAACCAGTTTACCATCCCAAAACCCAAGACGAAATCAGAGCTTGGATATCGGTGAAATTAGCTTGTGAGAAGATGTTTGACTACGAAGCGCTGAGTATAAGTTTCTGAAAGGGAGTCGGCATCGTACCGAGTAGTATGCAATCGCATTGATACCGCAGCTATAATTACGAGTCGATGAGTATACGTTCGATAAACGAAGTCTTCCCCGAACTCACAATTGTTGCCTATGAACGAAATCCATTAACACTGACAGGGCCGAACGGAAAACGAAAGTATGCGCACATGAACATAACGATGAAAGACGCCAGTGTCGCGCGTCGGTTACGAGGGACTGTGAAAAGTTCGACGAGTTTGCTACGATTCCGTGTGATCTTATTCTCAGCATCGAGAAGAACGTGGATGTCTATCGTTCAAAAATTGATATAGCTGAACACAGACGCTTCCAAAACAACGTACAGTAGAGATCTCGGGCAGCCTGCACACGACTGTGGCGAAGCCTTGCCAAAGAGTTGAAAGCATCGCGATAGCGACCTTTCATTATGTACCAACGGGGAGACTCCGGACACAAGAACACTTGAGCAACGATGAACAGAGCGGGTATACCAGCCTACGGACATTCAGCTATAATGACTGCAGCGCATAAAATACGCAGAACTTACGCTAGCCAACATGAGACGCCAGTTGAGGCCGGTAATATGGGGCCTATCCGAGACGTGATAGAACGCCAAATCGGCTACGAATCCAAACATGATTCCGAACGCAGTCCAAGCTTGCCACATCATAACAAGGGCACCACGGATGGGGGGAGGCGCACCTGAGAGAACAAAAACAATGAGATGGCGTACGCTCAGAGCCCACAGCACTCACATTCAGCAGCATAGACGGGTACAGTAGCACTCTTGGGACCAATACCCAAACCAAGTACAAAGCGGGCCGCGAACAAGTGCGGCCACGAGTTTGTAACTCCTTGCCAGACGCAAGTTAAGAAGGAAAATAGGGCGGTAAATGAAGATTGTTCCTCGGCGACCAAAGCGCTTGTTCAACTAAAAATCGAGCTAGGTTTCGTTTTCGCGGTGGATGAACACTAAGGCGTACCGGATCTGTTAGCCAGCAACCCAGAACAGCGCAGCAAAGCTAAGTCAAATCGATCAGGTTAAGATCTCACCATTGAAGAAAGTCACTCACGTATGGCGCCGAGTTGACTAAACCCATCAGCCATTGGTTCCTTGAAGCGTTAGGACCGTCTTGTTCGAATACCCAGCTGTTGTGGATAGAAGAGCTGTGCCCCGTTGATGACACTCTCATCCATCTATGCATAGGGGTCAACTACGACTGCATTCATGGTGATGAAGCGAACACTTACTCCCTGGACGGCGGCTGCAACAGAGCAAAGGATAACCAGATAATAGAGTGTCTTTGGCTGATCCCACCGATGGGTGATCTCACGCTTCAAGATGTTCCTGTCCGCATCGTCGAGCATCGGTAGACTCTCAAACACAAGAGGGTCTTGCGCAATCAACGCGCCTTTCTGGAGTTCCTCAGAGAGGTCCTCTAGATCATACTGCTTCGCGAATTCCCTCGCGCCCTGCATGAGCTGTTCATGCGACAGCCCCGCAAGGGGATTAGCGAGCTTCGCATCAATGTTTTGCGTGGAAGAGATGACCGAGGACGGCCTGTTTTCGTGGAAGGAACCAGAATCGTTCTTCTCCACAGCTGGCTTCTCCATGATA
The DNA here is from genome assembly GCA_015501595.1 of Hymenopellis radicata. Lineage (NCBI taxonomy): Eukaryota > Fungi > Basidiomycota > Agaricomycetes > Agaricales > Physalacriaceae > Hymenopellis > Hymenopellis radicata. Next base: position 32,333 of record JADNRX010000511.1, on the reverse strand, counting down.
GCGTGGGGTATGGGGACTTCCTGAGATTAAAGAGCATTTTATATGTTCCAAAATAATACTGGAGTAGGTGAACGTCAGAGTGGAGTTGTTTTGTTCCGTGGGATAACGTACGTTCCACTTGCCACAACCAAAAACGCGTTAGAAGCTGATTCATATGACTTGTTTTGTCGGGTATGGACCCGAACTGTTCTTCTTTTGATGTTAAATGCAGTCAAATGGATACCGTACGAAGTCGATTATGACGCATGTCTCGAAGTCCAAGTCCAAGTCCCGTCCGCCCGTATTCGCTGCTGTCGATGAGTGGAGACCCGCATTGACTTGAGTATACTGGCCTGAGAGTCACTGAAATAATGGGTCATTCGGCAACTCCTCACCGAAAACTTCTCACAGCTGAGTAAACCCTGATGGCATCGCGATAACTGGTAGAGGGATATTAACGAGCTCGGCTCGCGTGATTTGTATGGATTCTTTCCGTTACGGTTTTTTTGTTAACGGAGTAAGCCAGAGGACACGCGTAGAACTGTTCTTTTGGCATTGCGAAGCATCCGATACGTGTGGTACTGTCTTGGCGAAGTCGAGCAGTTCGCGCAGAGGGTTCGCGTTGATGGACTGCAACACTCGTGTCCAGCTGAAGGGGGGTAGAAGGCATATTGTATTCACGAGAGCGAGATGCTTGGACTGGTCACGCTGAAATGAACGTTATATAGAACACAGTTAGAGGGCGTTTTACCCTTACCTATCGCATTTCGTCTTCACTCTGCCTACAACTCGAAATTTCCGCCTAGACCGATCGCCCATTTGTATTGTTGTACCCTTTGTCTCTTCGTTCTGCTATCTAGCACAGGCCGCGATGTGCGCGCGCCGGCGCGTAGAAACAGAAGACGCGACAAGCTTGCTGAAAACGGCGGGCATGATGGTCTTCGGGAGGCACTGAGGCATCACGAGGAGTAGATGGTATGGGGGAATACAGAATGAACTGAGCTGGCTTTGAGCCAGAACGGTTGGAAGAGCCGGAAGAAGTAGATTGCATTTGTAGTACAGACTTCGTAGAGGGAGAAGTCCGTATGTACCGGTTCAGGTGCACCGTGCGACACAAGTGCGACACGCTGCGCGGCGTACATCAAAGAGAGAGCAGAGATGGAGATCAGTACACTGCCATACAGCCTCCGGTGATCACATCATCAACCGCATTAGGATAATTACTAATACTATCATCGCTATTTGCCCACAGCACGAATATGTACCCCCGTTCACAACCCTTTTCTTTCCGTTCGGAAAGATCCGGGGATAGCCCTTCGTGCTCACTTCGTACGGAGGTGCGGGGGTGTGTACCACGGGATTTTGCCTATCTATCCAGCGTCAAGTCGCCACCAACGGCTAGAGTTTGAAGAAGCGGCGCACCATCTTGACCAACAACGTGTACATTGAGGGTGATGATAGAATCAAGCACCTTGCGCCATGCATCCTCGCTCAACTCGAACTCCTCCTCTCCGATGTTGGGCAGATAGGCGGTGAAATAAATGTCGCGATCTGACAGTGATTCCTTGAAAGTTCGTATAGCTTTGACTGCGGCGACAGCATCCTGAGGGTGTATGTCAAGCTAAGGCAACAAATCGGACACGTCTTTATGGCTGCTACCTCGTACTGTGTGTGGCGGGAGATGATTGCGGACTTGCCGTCCAAGTTGACAACGAGCGGCGAGCTGTTATGAAGGGTAGAGTTCTCATTGCCCATTGTCGACGAGTAAGAAGGCAGCGCTTAACAGAGCTGATAAAGTGGTCCGTCTTATATATGGATTCCGTAAAAGAAGACGTCCAGCGTCTAGATTAAGACTCCGTGCAGTTGTCGAGATCGATACCCAATGCCATAAAGAGCTTGTGAAACGCCATGGATTCATGGACGCCGCCAGTAGTTGTGGCATAACTCAGTGCTCTCCCGATGGATATACAGTTAGCACCAGAACATAGCTGACTTTCACACACCGCGAACTTGAAGATACGGCGACCACGGATCAAGGTATACTTAGTACTAGTACTAGATGCCCAAATTACCACTGAGTACTTATCCAAGAAAAGCGATTGATTGCACCCGCTTGCAGGTCCAACATACCCTTCGCCCGGTAAGTCGTACTCGACAAAGATTGAAGGCTGCTATCAACGTCCAAAACGGTTTGTGACACGCCGCTAGTCGGCCCAAAATCATTCACTGGATGCGTGGGATTCCTTACATACTCTAACGATCACGTGTAAGGTGACGTTCCTTTCTCGAATCTCCACCCCAAATGTCGACTCAATTCTCCGAATGGCTTGCTTTCGCCGATGGGCTTGACTTGAATACTGAACTTTCAATACATGATGGCATTGCCAGTGCCGAAGCTGCTATTACTGAAGTGTTCAATATGTGAGTTTAGTACTGTACCAACGGACAACTCTAACGGGATCCTAACGATGTTGTAGCACGCCTTCTGTCTTATACGTGCAAACCAGCTTTTCTTTCGATCTTTACCCTCATCAAACTCTAGGCCTGTGTTGCTGCTGGGTGGCAACCACCCGTCAGTAGGCTCAAACTGTTCTCTGTTTCACTCACTAATATCTATGCAGTTTTCGTCCCCCTCCAAGCGTGATCGATTCGTCTCTCCATGTTGATCGCCGGTGGGTTGGAGGGCTCGGTCTAGGAAAGGATATACCTTTAGAGACTGAGTCGTCGACCGTCCTTCGCAAAGGTCTGTATCGACTGGCCCTCATTGCGTGCCGTCGTGGGTACTGGATGAGCCCATCTCATGATGACAACGACACTGCTCCCGCTTTCGCTGAGGACCTGTCAGACAGTGCCCAGTGGACTGTACTGCATACCCTAGGATCAGGTGGTTTTGGCATGGTCCGCGCTTTACGCAACACAGTTACCGGGCAGTACATTGCTGAAAAAAGGATGTTTCTTCCGCCTCAGTGGAGTGACTACCGCAAAGAGACCAGAGTCATGCAGAGCCTGAACAACGTCCACATCGTGAAATATTTAGGGTATCCCTCATCAAACACCGGAAAATCTGCTTCTGACTTTCTTTTGCATAGGGAGTTTTATAACGAAAGACAGTCTCTGTTCGCTATTTACATGGAGTATGTTCCTGGTGGAACTCTTGCGGGCCTTGCCAAGTTAATCAACCTTGACGATCGGGATGTTCGGATCCTTTCGCGTCAAGTCCTCAATGGCATGGTGTTTCTGCACAGTCGACAGATCGTACACCGTGATATCAAAGGCATGAATATATTCCTCACGCTGGAAGGGTGCGTCAAGATAGGGGATCTTGGCACTGCGGAAGTTGACAGTAAGCAGCATAAAACTTGGAATTAATTGGTTATTCAGTCTTCTTAGGTACTTCGGATTCGTTTGGTGGTACACCACAGTGGATGTCGCCTGAAGTTGTGCAGTCTCGCTCTCACGACTCGAGAATTGATGTCTGGAGTTTCGGAATGGTCATCGTTGAGATGAAATCGCAGGAACATCCCTGGCGTCATCTGCAAAGATTTCAAATGCTTTTTCGCGTGAGTTATCTACCAACTTTTGAGGATCATAACATTGACTCTGGAGGAGTTGTCCAACTGGACGTATGATGCTCCTCTCTACATACAGTATACAGATGAGTTATTGGCAGGGGCAGCCCCGGAGTGTCACACTGTTCTCCGGGATATATTCAAGTGCGAAGGAGATAGACCATATAGCTCACAGCTGCTAGACATGGCCTGGTTCAGTGATATGAAAATGTAGTGTTTGTAATTAAAATGTGATCATTTTGGGATTCAACGTCGATGAGAAAACACTTTCTGGGCATACGTTGAAGTCGGGAGAAGAACAGACTGCGGTTCACGAGAGCTCGATCAACGAACGGAGACGACGCCACATATACAACTATTACATGCTGTCGAGCATGATTCATAGGGCTACCGATGCGCTTTCTCTGCGCTACCTGTACAATTGTCATTGAATTCTCTGATAAGTACCCATTCGCGCTCACTTCGTACGGCGGTGCGGGGACGGAATTTTGCTCATCTCTCCAACGTCAAGTCGCACGGCTAGGGTTCAGAAGCGCGCACCATCTTGGCCGACAACGTGTACATTGAGGGTGATGAATAAATGTCACATCTGACAGCGATTCCTTGAAAGTTCGTACAGCTTTGACTGCGGCAACAGCATCCTGAGGGTATATGTCAAGCGAACTCTACCCCTAACTGGCTGGCAAGACAGTCGGAAACAGTACGCAGACCCGTCGAGTCAGTCAGAACAAGCAGGGAAAACGTTGATAAGAGTCGTTCGGCCACTATCCGGCCGTAAGGAAGGACGAGAACGGGAAAGGGACAAGGATCACTGTGTAGTAGGACTAAACACAGTGATAATACGAAACGTCCGCTACGCGTCCGTGAGATGACGAACCGGAAGAGATCGAAGGCACTGGTATAGATAAACTATACCGAGTGTTGTGTTGAAGACTGGGCCTGCCCAGTTCACGGTCACGTGGGGAACGGGAAAGGGACCGTGAAGAGGTGAACGAGAGTCCCGAGGGAAACCTGGCTGAAACCGACGGGACCCGGGGCAGAAGGACCAGTCTTGAGCGTGTGGGAAACCGGATTCGAGACGAGAACCGAATCAGGAGATACCAACCCGAGCGAAGGCTCACTCAACTGATTCGGGCTGAGGAACGGATCCAGTTTACCCACCCAGAGGCTGAGCAAGGGCATCGAACAACTCAAAAGCATAATGAGCAATTGAACGATGACTCTCTCGAGTCATTAACGTTTTAACGATCACATCATCCAGATCACATCATCCAGATCAACGAGTGTATTAGGGATCTTACTAGAGGTCCGGAATTTTCGAACCCAGAAACTAGCTGAGCATAACGATAAGCGTTCAAGGTGGAAAGGAGACTAATCTCCTTCATACGACACCAATACGATAGGAAAGCGGCGAGAGATGTCCAGCCGCCCGTGGCAGCAACTGTCTCCAGAGGAACACCAGCAAGCAGAAGCTCGACCGCCCCACCAATCCGAAACGGTGACTCAGGACAGGTAGAGACCTCTCTGTTTCCATGACTTCTGGCAAACGAGAGGAAGGCAACTTTCGAGACGTGGGACCACTTGGTCGACGAGGCAGCATACACAAAGAGAGGTGCACCCGGGTCATCCAAGATGAACGGAAGTGTTGACGGCAAGATGGCTCTACAGCACGGCGAATGGATAGAGTTTGTTCGGCCGAGCGCCGCTGCGATGCGACAGGATTTTAACAGAGGTGCCATGCATAACGTGATACACTGGGTTGAAGTCCAAAACCTTGGTAATAACGACTTCACCAGGACATCTGCATCCCAGAACGCGCGAGATGCAGCCGCCCAGACAGCCGTGTCTTGAGGCAAGTCGACATCTCTTCTAAGAGCAATGAGATGCTCTAAGGAGATGGGAGAACGAAGTGGGTGCTTGTGGCGAGCATCTTCTTTCTCTGCGGACATGCAGCCCATACCCAACGATGGTCTCCGAACCAGAGTGTGTCGTTGATGTCGTGCCAGGCTTTGAGGCCCGACATCCAGTGCTTGACTGCATTACAGCCGACTGAACCTTTATATTCGCGATGAACGCGCACAACAGTGCGTACGATGCCGGCGTGCACTGCAGCTCAGATATATCGTGGCGGCTGCAAAATTGATGAAACGAATAAGACCAGCAATCTTAGTGAAGTTCGGAGCGAAAGCGTTTCGTAACAAGAGGAGAGCGAGTTCAACCAGATCCTCTGGAAGTTCATCATCGAGCAGTTTCTTGTGGACAACTGCATACTCAGACGTCCCAAAACAGAGTGGTTCTAGGACCACAGGGCGAGCGGAAATAGCATCAGGGAATAACGATAAATGTTGGAACGGCGGCTCGGGGTTGTCAAGGATGGTTGGAGACGACTGGAGGGCTCAGAGAGTAATTCCTCATGTTTCCGAACTTCGAGCGCAATACAGGCAACTCAAGGACAGTCCGAGTTGATAGAACATAATTCGAGATGCGGTAATTGGCTGCATCGGCAGCAACCGATCGTAATCCCGGAGTGGGAGGAGATGGTGTCGTCCATTTCCTGCATGTTGGGCCGCCAAACATAATCAAGAGCGATGTAAGACCGAAAAACGCGTAGAATTTGACGAGCATGGGCTCAGAAGGCGCAAACGACGACGTGGTTGAAAGCAAACTGCCGCGATCGCAGATGGGAAACAGTTCTATAATAGGCCGGCGAACACATTGAACGTCGAACACCTGCCCTCTCTATACAAGGCAGGCGCAATACGAACAGGACTGATAACAACGAGACTGGTGCCGATATCACAACCGAGTGCCGAACACTTCTAATCAGCTAGGCAGAACACCGCCCAGCTCCCACGAATAACGAACGATACTTTGTACGAATCCGAAACCCCGCATCATCTTCAATTAATAAACATGCCGACTCAAATGGCTCGGAGCATCAAGGCATCAACGTGCAGACGCGTATCGATGAAATGGCTGAGGACTTTGCGAGTACGGGGTGGCTAGCTTTCGCGCCACCACTCAATATCCGAAATGACCGCGGGCCGCGGGTGCAGACTCGTTGCCTTCGAAAATGGGCAAAATTAGAGCACGAAATTCCGGAGGTAACCAATGAGGCCGTGATAAACAAAATTATATGCCTCTTGTCGAACCGAGGCATCAACGAAGTGTGGCCATAACAATCGAATCGTAGTCATAATGAAATTTGCTAACAATGCGAAGGCTAGCAGGGCCTAACGAGGATTCTGCGGGTAGTTGTCGTTATGCGCCGGGTCGTGATCATGCGGACGATGGTCGTCGTGCGTCGGGAGTCGGGACATCTTCGTGTTGTCGTCATCGTGTGCGTGAAAAGGCGCAGCCATCGCCCTCAATTCATCGTGGCCGAAATTATAGCACGAGTCACCAATCAGAGCCCGACCAGAGCGGGAAGTGAAACGAATGTTCTCGATGGTCTTCATACTTCAGACCCACATCGCTACCTTCGGGTTCCCAAACCATGATCACACTTGCAATCATACTTGTGTTACGACTGGCAGCCACGGCGCCAAACGGACAAATGTGTTCAATTTTAAACGGTGCCTTGAACACAAGAGCGTCGAAAGAGAACAATGCGCAACGACACACAGCAGAAAAACTGTGAGAGCCCCGTCAGGTGGCGGTTTACACGGTTGTAACAGTGCCTCGATGCAGGTTCAACAAATGCAGAGGGCTTCGACAAATGATGCGCTCAATCAGCGGCTTATACGAATAACGGTGCGCCTCATCAGGCGGCTTCGAGACGAGTCGTCGAGGAAGTGAACAACGGCGACGACTGACAACAGTCTGTGATCTAGACAGACGAGACAGATTCACGAAAGCCAAACATTAATGCTCAAGAGATGCTTCACGCGGAAGAGATCAGAACGACGGCATGTCCCATTTCATACTATGTAGGAACCTCGCACGGGAGTGCTCTGAACGACGACGTTCCGCGTAGGGGGGCCAACAGCATGCCTCCCACACAGAGAAGTGCGGCTAGGTGTTGCCACCTACAAATACCATCAGCCACGCGGCTCGAAGGGCAAGAATATGAGACGCCTCACACAGGAGTGCTCGGGAGACACCTCATGCAGAAGTGGTCGGGACAGCTACCACCCACGCTGGGGTTAACGTCGAGGGTGTATTCAACACCTGAAGATGACATCAGCCACACGGCTCGAAGAGCGAGAATACGATACGCCTCACACGGGAGTGCTCAGAAGACGCCTCACACAGAGGTGGTCGGGACAGCTATCTCCCACGAAGGAGTTAACATGGGGTGCTTTCTGCATCTGAAGACAACGTCAGCCACATGGCTCACAAACGAAGATACGAGACGCCTTGCACAGGAGTGCTCGGGAAGGACAAGAGTACGAGACGGTACGAGACGGCTTTACAGGAGAGCTTCAGATAACGAGACGCCTAACACAGGAGGGTTCGGGAGACGCCTCACACGAGAGTGCTCCGCACAACGATACACCCACAACGGAGTGCTCCGGACGACAAGACACCTCACGCAAGAGAGCTCGGGGGACGCCTCATACGGGAGTGCTCTGGACGAGACGCTCCCACCGGAAACTCGGGAGACGCCTCCCGCAGGAGTGCTCCAGACGATGATACACCTCACGCAGGAGGGCTCGGGAGACACCTCACACTGCGACGAGACACTCGCAGGAGTGCTCGACGAGAACATCGAACGAGCGCTCGGGAGACCCTCGCACGGGAGACGGGAGTGCTCCAGACGACGAGACACATCGAAATGCCTGGGAGACGCCTCGCACGGGAGTGCTCTGGACGAGATACCCACTACGGGGTGCGCAGGAGACGCCTCACGGAAGCGTGCTCCGGACGACGAGATACCCACTACGGGTGCGCGGGAGACGCCTCACACGGGAGCGCTCCAGATGACGAGACACATCGAAGTGCCTGGGAGACGCCTCACACGGGAGTGCTCCAGATGACGAGACACATCGGTGTGCCTGGGAGACGCCTCACACGGGAGTGCTCCATACGACGGCATCCCACACGGGGGAGCCACAAGACGTCTCACGCGAGAACGCCTGACGACGAGACACCCACTACGGAGTGCTCGGGAGACGCCTCGCATGAGTGCTCCATACGACGCATCCCACACGGGGGAGCCACAAGACGTCTCACGCGAGAACGCCTGACGAAGATGGAAAAAACAAAAGCGACTACACAGAAACATCCCCCGAACCAAGAGAGAGACAGAGAAAAGAAGACAAGTCTGTATATCCTTAAACACAAAAGAGATTACTCACAGAGTCGCAGTTTATCCAATGGGAGAGTCATGCCGAAATGACAAGACAGCTTGACGACAAGTCACGGTGAGAGCGCGGCTCACAAGAAAAATTCGCATCACGACGATAAAGGGCAGGGACCGCGCGGGATCCGCTCCACATCCGAACACGAGCGAGTACCAGAACGTCCAGTTCGCATTTGTGTACCTTCACGGTAGAACGGGCCAGCGGATGGCGTATGGGCTCTTCATGCCAGCTACATCCCTCATATGACAAGGTCTGAGGTGGCTACGGGCGCCTTCAGAACCTCCGCCATAGGACGGTCGAACGTCCCCGCAGACCGCTTAACAAGCTGGTCGGCGTCAAGGATGTGACAGCGAGTGGAAGAGTTCGGTGTTGGGATGGCTTTGATGGTGGTAGAGTCGTGTTGTCGTCCCATGGACTCCTGCGACGCGTCCATACAGAACACGTTCGCCGCCGCCGTCGCCGCTCTCGCGTCCTCCTTGTACGGCCTCCTTCGCATAGTGGCTCGACAACTCCTCCAAGGTATGCCCCGATTCGAACTGGTGGCATAGGCGGATTTTCCGAACCGAGCGCGTCCAGGAGAACGACGAGATCCTGACCTGATCCTGACTGTCTTGCAGAAAAAAAAAACAGTATTCCGAAGACGAAGAGCGAAAGAAAAGAAATCGAGCCGAGAGAGTGAGGAGCGGTGAACGTAACCGCGATGAAGAAGAACACAGAAAAGAAATCGGGACGAGGAATGAACGACGGAGAATTCCACGATGGTGGACGCGCGACTGGCAATACCCAAGGTATTGGATTGCAGTCGTGCTGTATGTACATGTATCGATACGACGACGATGGCCTTAGATGGCTGTCACTATCTTATCCTAAGATAAGCTCTCTCCCTCGTTCCTCGCGATGGCTTATCGCGGAGCAATTCTTACACAATAGATTATATGAAAGCGATATGCATTGCATAGATACATAGACTAATAACATACGACGTACTACTTATACATACTCGAAGGAACGCACCGTGGGCGCACCACTACGTTCGAATACCTTTCCTCGCCACTCCCGCATCCATGAACCGCTTCATCTGCTGGCTGGGCGTCATTGATCACCACCTCTCACGGTCGCTGCCATCGTTGGGCGCTCGTGTCCGGAACTGCAACCATGGAATCAGAAAGTCTGAATATGTCAATAATGGAAGACGACGTACGGGTGCAGAACAAACCAGAGTCACTGCTTGGATTCCCAAAGCGCGAAAAACTGCAAAGGGAGTCAGATTAATAAAAGCATAAAACTAGTAACACGCACATCTTGTTAAACGATGTCCCCAGGGGATAGGACTACATGATAGCAAGTGAATACACCATGCCAGAAAGAAACGAAATGGACACACACCAGGACAGTAGCCCATATGTATCCCTATCAGCATCATAGCCGCCACCGCTTGTTCAGCGTTGGTGTCCGCATCGGCCGGCGGCGATTGCTCGTTCCCTCGTCAAGGTCCGTGTCCGATTACTTGTTTCCTAGTTCGAATCTGCGTCGTGTAGCGCATGTGGGCGTAGGCGGGCGCTTTACTGGTAGCATCGGCGTTGGAGAGAGTAGCCTTGGGAGTGTGGGCGCAGGCCGGAGGTGTTGGAGGGAGGGAGCAAGCAAGAACTGGCGGCCATCGAAAAAGGAAACTGAACATGCACGTGGTCCAATTGGGTGCTTGCGCACGGACCACATGATCGGGGTCCATTTCTTTTCCCAAGTCCATCTCACCACGACCGGCTCGCGACTGGCTTTGTTTTTTTTCTGATTTCGCATTTGTCTGTTACGGATCGCGCGACGGCTCACGCGCTCACGGGCGACACGTAAGCCCACGAGGACTGTGGCAGCACCATCGCAATATGAGTGCGGTCGTCGATGGAGGCGACTTGGAGTGGGGTACCTGCTTTGCCGAGCGCGCTTCATGAGGCGGAGGATTTGATGCTGTGCCGTTTGCGGGCGGGCAGTGTAACAGGTACGTTGTTTGATTTACCTTTTTCCAGCACCACCATCATAACAAACCAGCTGCCCAGGAACTAATGGACACCAATATTGACGACGTCACCGACGACAACGACACGGCCAGCCTTCGCACCTACTTGCATGTCAGCCGTGCCTTGTGGTCGCGCATACGGCTTCCGAGATGTGCGCATCAAGAGCGCCGCACAATGCGCGCGCTTACCGCTATGGACGACGTCGACCAGGACGAGGACAAGTAGCGGCAACGACGACGACGACGACGACCTCCTAGGCGTCGTCTTGGTGGATTGTCTCGATACGCCGTCGTATTTCCGCTATTAACGCGGTGAGGAGTTGGATTCGGGCTGGAGGATGTCGCAGACGGATCCAGCCCCCAACGGTGCGTATATTTTTCATTCTTTACATTATCATTCTAATCTTACTTCTGCCAGTCCGCCATACCCCAATTACTCTTACCCGTCTCATCGACTCTCTTCTCCTGGAGCCCCTCGCGTCTGTGCGATTTCACACCTCGTTATCTTGCACTAACGGGCGTGTGCACTGCACATTCACGGAACACATCATGCACGTCGAGTGCCCCCGCGCAATTGCTCGGGGGTCGTCGGCGGGCATGAAAAGTTTCCGGAAATGCAAGTACGTAGGAACTTATGTGACTGAATACAACTTATGTTTTTTTTTTCTATTTGTGAACCATTGACAAGACTAAAATGAGTCGACAAGAAAAAGACTGAATGACAAGCTGCAAGATGGCAAGAAAAAGACTAATAAGATGTCGGCCCGCAAGAGCAAGACCGGTAAGATTCGTGCCGCAAGACCAAGACTCGGAAAGACGAGCCCCGCAAGACCAAGACCGAAAAGACGCTTTTGCTGTTTTGCTGATGCACAGCCAGTCAGGTTCCTTCTCGCCGTTTCTCGATACTCGACCTTGACGAACATCGCGCTCCATGGTGTTGATTGCAGTACGATCGTCCATTTCTCATATCATTTTCGGATTGCTAACTCCTTGTTGCTTAGCCTTTTCGTCGTGTGACTTGAGACCTCACTCAGGCTCTACGAACATGGGGTGGTACGCTGTCCCGCTTGGCAATATCACCTCCCTCGTCTTCTCCATCGACAGCCAGGTCCGACGCCCCAAAGACATACTCACATGGTGGTCTTCGATGCTTAGAGACGCTAGCATCTCCAGCAGCACAGAAAAGGTGACAATTGAGATCAACATGGACTGGTACGGACCGACTGGGCCTCGTCTCTACTTCTGGCATGAGTGGCGCAGTTTGGTCTTGGAGGGTTTGAATAAGCTGGAACTTTTGGAAGAGTTAACGGTCGTCTTCCTATCAGGAGTTTCTGAAAACAGATCTCCTGGCCACGAACTTGACGAACGGTGCCACAGACTTGAGGTGAAGGACTTTTTGTTACTGATGTTTTCGCGTTATTTGGCTCCCAGAGTCCGGCTCGTACTTGTTGATCGTTCTCCATACCTATGGACTAATGCTTTTAAGCTTCGACGCTAGTATACCAATAGCCTATATCTTACCAGTCCATACAAACTTCAAACATCGTGGTAGACAAGATCAAAAGTGATCGACTTGCGTTCAAACGAAATTATAAGTAATCAAGGAAGCAATGCATTGTTGTGTGGGTAATGAGTGTAAATAATTGTTATGATGCTACGAAATATGTACGAAAGAAGGTCGAAGTATTGTTGATAGAGCTACAGTGATTATCGGAATATAAAGTAGTCATGATCATAAACAGGCTTCAAGCCTTCAAAAACAGTTCGATTGGAATCGGCTTCCGTCGAAGCCCAGAGCTTGCGTTGCTGTCACCGCTATCCGCGCTCGCATTGGTACTCGTGCTCCCTCTGCGTCGAACCTTTGGACCCTCCCTGGAGACCCTCGGCGACACGTCAACCTTGGATGCCCTGGGCGACTGCGGGAACAGCATGCTCGATGGCGTCGAAGGCGAGGGCACTCCGTTACTCCTAAACGAGAACCCGCGACGCTTTTTCGGGCTGAAGTACGGGAGAACCCTGCTCGCAAGGGACGTTGTCGATTTCTCCTTCACCGAGCCCAGCGTCGACGCGCTCCATTTGCTCTTGAGCGTATGGCCTCCCATATCATGCCGGAGCTCCTCTTCAAATGACCACGACGACGACTCGGTCGTCGCGTTGTCCTCCTTGGCGCGCAGCTCCTCGAGGCCCTCCCGGATCTCGGCTTCCAAGTCAATGGGCGAACACGGGAGGGAAAGCGGGAGGCGCAGCCGTACAGAGGGGTCCATCTCAAACTCGAAATCAACGAGCGAGACGTTTGAAGAGCAGTCTTCGGCATCCTCTTCGTCCTCCTGAGGCGAAAGAGAGTTTGTGGAGTATACGCTGCCGGAGCTGAGGTCGGAGTCGTCCATGTAGTACATCAAGACATCCTCGTCATCTTCGTTGATGTCCGCCGGTACAGGCAAGCTAGTGCGCGGTGGTGGGCGGACAATGGTGAGTGACTTGGGTCTGGAACGGGGGGCAGGGATAGTGCAGACAGATTCTGGTCGCGGAGGCTGATTCTCCATGGAAGAATAGAGCGATGCAAGGGAGATGATTTTGTTGAACTCCTGGGTATAATAGTGGTACTCGTCCTCGAGATCGAGGTCCTCCATTGGCTCATCGCTGCACCTTTTGTTGATGACGAGAGGCTTGGTGCAGGAGAGGGTAGAAACGTCGTCGTCGTCGTCCGCATCGCACGTCCAAGGTTCAGGACTAGTGGGGAGACTGCTGGTATGAGATGATGGGGAGGATGAGGGAGACGAGTATGATGAAGATGGAGAGGAGGGACACGACAACGCAGGCGGGAAGGAAGTGGGCGTCGGAAGTGGGGGATGGGGGAATGGATATGTAACTTGTGTGAAAGTCACGTTGAAGGAATCCGAGATAATATTTGCCCGGCGTCTGCGGGACTTGAGGGCGGCTCTGGAGTCGTAGCTGGATGAGCTGGAACTCGAGCTGAGGTTGGCTGCATCCTCCTCCTCTGCTATCATAGACAGCGGGACACTAGATGAGATGCGAGCGTGTCGGCGTGCATGTATACGCGCTTTTCTTTTCAGCGCTGGCTCGTCTAAAAACATGTCAAGTCAAGTAAGGTTCATTAGATGTTATACGAGGTACTCACTGGTTATTGTGTTCATTGTCGAGTTCATTAGGCGTTTGATGCAAGTGAAGTGGATACAAGGTTGTTCGTCAAGGTCGTTTCTAGTCGACGGTCGTCGTCGTGTAAGAAGGAAAGTCAAGTAATCCCGTTCCACAAGGACCCGTTATTATACTTCCCTCACTTTACCCGAGCCATTGAGCTCAAAGCGCATTGTTCTCGGTAAGCACAAAAAGGTGCCCAAGTTGGGAACAATAGCGGAGGTAATACGGAACACAAACATGACCAAACAACCCTCATTGTCTGGCGATCATTGTTTTTCTGCTATTATACTCGCGCATGGACCGGCTTTTAACATGGGGCCCTAGAAACATGAGGAGCCCCTTGGATGGGTTCGTGTCGTAGGAAAAAGAGCGTCACCCTTCGAACTCGAACATTACGCGTGAGGTCATTTCACGTGATCGAATACTAACCTTTTTCCTTTGTCGGTTTCCCTCATCTTTGTCCTCTCATTATGGTCTACGACGCACGTCCGATCGATTGGCATACGAACGGGTACATGGAGGCCTTCTGTGGAGTGTTGCAGCGCTTTCTCAAGCTTATGGTCTCGTTTAGGTTATCTACGGATACGGTTATAGTGTTCATAGGCTCCGAATGTGCACCTTGTCGTAAGACCACCATCATCGTGTCTCCGAGTCCTCGTACCTACACTGATTACCGGGGGTATATATCGGCAAGCGAAAGGCCTGAACCTCTCATTCTATCCTGTACTCATACGCCCACATCCAACCTCATTTCATGTCTAACGAAGTCGTCTTCTGTCTCCCCAACACACTCAGGAACTGGCCCTGGCCTCGCCGCATCAACCCTTTCTATGAGCAGTGCAAGAAGGAGTCGCAGGAATGGTGCGAGGGCTTCAAGGCCTTCAGTCCTAAGGCACAAAAGCCTGCGGTTAACCTTTGCAACCTCAGTAAGTTGAATGCGTCATGGGGCCGAAGGAACGTAGGCTCATCACCTACTCAAGGCTTGCTAGCTTCACTTGGGTATCCCCTCCTGGACAGAGGTACGCGTCTCGCTTGGGACAAATTTGTCTGAGCGTTCTAGATGGATGCCGCATTGGCTGCGAATTGATGAACCTGTTCGTCATCATAGACGAGCATTCTGATGTTGCAGATAATGAGACTGCGCGTCGCCAGATGGACTGTGTCATGGATGCTCTGCGCAACCCTCACAAGCCCCGTCCCTCAGGAGAATGGATTGGCGGTGAAGTAACGCGGTCGTATGTTGTCTCCACTCTCTATATCTACGTTTTCGACACCTGCCGCATTCCGTAGGTTCTGGTTGAATGTCATCCGCACCCCTACACGCACAGCACAGAAGCGCTTCATCGACACGTTCCAGCTGTATACCGACGCTGTCGTGCAACAGGCCATCGACCGAGACACGCACCGCATCCGGGACATTGAGAGCTACTTTGAAGTCCGCAGGGACAGCAGTGGAGTAAAGTCTACGTGTACCATTAACGAGGTGCACCTCAACCTCCCGGATACGGTCATGGACGACCCGATTATCAAGGAGCTCACAGCGCTGTGCGTCGACATGATATGCATCGAAAATGATATTTATTCATACAATGTAGAGTGCGCATCCCACCTGGTATATATTCTTGGATTTCTCATGTTAACTAGTATGGCGCAGGCAATCTCGCGGCGATGACGGACACAATCTCGTTACGATCGTTATGCACCAGCTGGGTCTTGATATCCACAGTGCCCTGCAGTGGATCTCCAACTTGCACGATGACCTGGTCGCCAAGTTTCTAAAGGCATGGAACAATATTCCTGTGTATGGCGGTCCTATCGACTTCGAAGTGAGGACATATACCGAAGGTTTAGGAAACTGGGTTCGCGCCAACGACCAGTGGAGCTTTGAAGTATAGTCACTGCTTGTACTGTCATTCTGACCTTTAACTAACAACTGTCTTAGAGCGAGCGCTACCTTGGTAGGGAGGGTATGATTATTCAGGAAACCCGCAAGGTCGTTCTTCTCCCAAAGCGACCGGGTGGCGGCCTTTGAGTGGCCTGTTCAGTGGAATGGACAGGTTTGTGGCGTACATTTTTACAAATAATTGGAAGACTCAATTGATACTCAGATGATCGACGTAGCAAGGCATTAAGTTATGTATCATGTTCGGCTTTTCATCGCTTTACACGAGGTCGTATGCACGACCGAGTCGATTTGATTCAAAGACCTTGAAAAGCTTCAGCTAACATTTCGATTCTAGAATCTGCCGCACCATACTTCTTTGGACCGCAGTGTTGGAGTAGACTTCGAGTACCCTGTAGACAAAGCGTCGAGTACCCTGTAGACAAAGCATTGCGCCACTCATCAGTGTGACGGCCCGTTATGTGACGTCTTGCTCTCAAATCTTCCTGTGCTGTAACCACAGTCAACTCTGCTAGCTTTGCAGAATCGAAGGACGAGCTTTGGGAAATCAGGGAGAAAGGCGGAGTAGAACCAGCGATCCCCAAAGTGCATGCTGCGTCCTCAGATTGTTGATCGCTGTCGTTGGACGCGCACTCTTGCTCTGCGCATCCATGACTGATCCTCGCTGCATCCTGTCCACTTTTTTCTTTTGCTCTCCCTCCGCGTCCCTGTTTGATAATTCACTTACGTGTCCTGTTCGTCCTGTGGGAGCGTTCCGCGGTTTCCCCTTTCCCGATCCCGCCTGGGCCCACGGTGCACACCTCACACCCGCAACCCTCACCGGACTTATCACTCACTCTAGCCAACCACAGTAAGTAAGTAAAGGGGTTTAGCATTCCTGGCACTAAACATACAGCGTCCGATACGTTTCGTCGGTGTTCTGTACTTCGGCGTCTTTTCTCATCGTTGTAGTAATTCATTGGAAGTCATTATATTTTGGTGGACTAGAAGCGATTTTCTTTTACGTCAATGCGATGCATGGATGACACGAAATCTACCATCGAAATTCAGCTACAGTGAGATTGATTCTGGTGAGCCGATGGCCAGTAGTTCTCCAGCACAGTGTTAATCAATCATTGCAGGGCCTCAGGCTTTCATCCCTGTTGTAACAGGGAGGATGGCACTGGATGGGAGATCAGGAGGAGAAAGACTTCAAAGAGACGCGCGAGGCGCGTCTCCTTGTTTGTGTGTGTTTGGCGGGAGAGCTAGCCAGGTACCGTTCGCACCATCACTAGGTCTGTATCGACACGCTCTGCCGCACGCCTCACCGTTCCACTGTAAACTTACCGTGCGCTAAGGGCAGAACAGCCCAAGGTAATTCCTCAAAGCAAAAGGAAGACAAGAAAAGCTCTTGATCCAGTGTACTTCTCGTCCTTTAGGAAATAGTCAGGTCCCCACCCTGCTCAGGTTACGGTTGAGTGCGGCCTCTCAGACAGCAGGTAAGAGTGCTTCTACTATACAGCAATACCTATAAACACAGTGCCTTAGATACCTACTGTTCGCCTGTTCGCCCGTTCGCCGTTCGCCATTTCGCCAATTCACAGTTCTGCTACGGTCTCCTTCCTGGTCAACCACCATGTCTTATCCATCCTCTGCCATTCTCCCCCAAGAGCTCATCGATCTCATAGTCGAGCAACTTCGGCTTGATGGAGACACCAAATCCCTCATCGCCTACTTGACGGTATCGAAGACGTTCTTTCCAATGGCGCGCGCCTGCCTGTGGCGCGACAGATTCTTGGTGCCGTATGACCCACGCTATCCTCTCTACTTTGGACAGTGGTCTACCGACAACCTCCCACAATCTCCCATCCTTCGCTCCCTCATCCGCTCTATGCGTATATCTCCTCTAAACTGGTCCTGGAGAAACGCGGGAAATTTTTGGGAAGAGCTCAGTATTGTCGTGGAGGCGTTTGAACGTGTCTATCACTTGGAGTTCTGTTTACGACACCTGCTGGACCGAATTCCTACTTCACCTGTGATTGCAAAGTGGCCTATCGTGTCCTTGAAGCTGTCAAATTTCGGTGTAGATTCCAGTTGGCGTGTAAGCATTCCTCAGGGTCATACTGCAGCGAAGTCCTGTGCGTTTTTCGAGAATTTCCCCATGTTGAATCATGTGGAACTGCATTCTCCTACCTGCTTTGCCGATGAGTCCACGTTGTGCACGACGGAAAGGCATCACAAGCTACCCGAACCGGTGTCCCTCACTCTCCGCGATGTCTACGACCCCGATGTCCATAAAATCATCGCGGCTGGCCACCTGTTCTCGTTGAAGAAGCTGCGGACTCTCGAACTCCACGATACAATGGACCCGCACTTGCTTCTAGCAGCCGTCTCGGATACCGTGAAGGAGCTTGTCATTCACGCGAGTTCTGCCAGCAGTACGTTTTCTGGTCGTACCATCGGTCTTCTCCTTCTTATCATTGCCGCAGGATATGGATGTTCCTTATTGTTCCATCGTGTAGAATCCATTCTCTTTTCCCTCGACACCAAGTATACATTTCGAGCCATCCTCCTGTGGTGGACACGAGTAATGGTCCAGAACAATTCGAACAATACTGTTCAGAGGGTGACCATCGAAATTCAACTTAACTTGGAGCCTGGACGGCCAGCGCCCAAGATACGCTTCTCAGACGTTTGGACGGAGTTTGGTACGGCGTTGGTTGGCCTCGTGGCGTTGAAGGAGCTTGTGATTATATATCAACCTGGTCGTGGGGACCGCATCCGCAACACAGATGATGTAGCGACTCGGGCTGGGGTCACCAAGTTTCTACGAGGAACACTGGGTGCTATTACTGACCCAGCGCATGTTCGACTGGCCTTCATTGACCGGAACGTAATGATTGCCTGTAAACCAGATAATACAGTAGACTCGCAATGTCCATACCCAGTGACTCTCCCGGTCTTTTGTTCTATCGCGAGGTCACAGCTATCCTTGATTCCAACATCCTGCTCATGCATCGTGATAGTGCCTCAGTGTTCGAATTCACTCTAATTTCAGACGGAATCGCGTTCTCCTTAAGCCGTCCCACGTTCAATGCCCTGCCGGTTACAAAGTCAAAGGTATTATAAGCGCAGTTATGAGAACGTTCAATTGTTATTGAATGCAGTTGAGCGGGATGTATAGAGTAGATTATGCATTATTGTCAACCTGTGAACTACTGATACCTCTTGATGAACCTCTTGTGGTAGGTAAGTAGCGGCGATACTACTAACCACACCAGTCGATCTGCACTACCAGGCAAGATGTACGATTTGATCACGCCGTCGGTTCCGCCAGTGACGGGAGGAAGCTTCGGCTGGTACTGCGGTGGTAAGGCGATCGCTTTGCGTTGCGATATGTCCAAAGACTTCGCCCGAGCAAGGATTCTTAACGGCATCGACCCCGCTGGCATCTCTTTCCGGTCAACGCCATTGGTTAGGTTGTTCGCAGCGCAATTAGCTTGCCAGCTAGAATACCATCAGTGACTCGTAGAAAGACGAAAATAAGCTAAACGTACTAAGATTGGGCGTCAATGAAGTCCCGCCCAATACTGGCCGCAAGTATTGGGATATTGACATTCACTGGTTCGGAGGAGTTGACCAAAACGACTTTCATGGCAACGGAGTCCTGCTCTACACTCAGCTGACCGGCAAAGTCACCGACACGCTGAGAGTACTGCGACTGTGAAATGCGATAGCTTGAAAATACAGAGTTGATTCGGACGTTGTGATCCAGATACGTGCCCGAGATGTCCTCAGCCAGATCGGAGACGTAGGTCCATGGATCTCGTCCTTGGATGGAGATAACCAGCGCATCTGCAAGGCGCTTCCAATCGAAATTGAGCTCGTCGAAGTAGTTCGTGAAATTGCTGCCCAAGGACGAAAGAAGATCCACAGAGTCGGGCGAGATGAAGATGGCTTGAGAACCATTGGACTCCAGCGCGACGATCGGCGCAGGAATAATACTTTGGTATGTGAGATAGCAAGAAGGGAACCAACCTGATGAAATGTCAGTTGAATACGATCAATCTGCAAGTTGTTCTTACAAGTATGTCCGTCGTTCAATCGGTTAGTGAACAGGTAAAGATCTCGATTGAAGTCGTAGTCGGTCTAGAAACCGATCTGCTCGTCAATATCCAGTCAACGCGGCCGTTTGAAAGAGACTCACGGCGTAACTCGTTGCGTTAATCCTGGCCAGTTCTTCTCGGATATTGACAGTCGAATCCTGGAAAGGACTCGGAGATTTCAGATAATAATCCTCGAAGGTATACAAGTCCATAACACGAGCGACGTTGGTCAACACGTTCTGGCGTAAGGTCTCGTTGAACGCGAAGTATTTCTGGCATGCAAGGGCCTTTGCGGGCGGGACGAAAGGCTTCCCTGCTATGACCGCACATGGATCGCCAGCAATAGTAAGCTGAAGCGTGTAGAAAGATGTGAGTAGCAAGGCTAGGCGATGGAGGTACATGGTTGAACGAGACAACCCGCTAGACGGAGAGCCACCGAGTCTATATAGTCTTTTGTACGCTTCTTTCGAGGTCTTCTGTTCTTGGGTCACCGGCAAAATCGGGGTCGCTGTCTGTCGTCGAGAACCATTTAATTAACACTAGATCTAGGCAGACATAACCATACCTCACACTTGGCCACCTGCATACTAAATGTTTTCAGTATGCAGGCCAAACGCAGGCCGAACTGAAAGTTGAAAATGCTGTTATACCCGATTACTACACGCAGGACGACATGTTCGGCTCTGTTCAGATGAACCTCTTCGGGTCGAACGCGTGTTATAGCCCTGTAATAAAAAAACAAGAGTCGGCGCGAGAAGATACTGTACCTTACTGTACTCATCAATTATTACTTTCCGGACTCCTGAGTATGGTAAGTAACGGCACATGATCTAAGTAACTCATCAGAATGTCACAACCATTGTCACTTCACTGGACACTGTCAACCATCATGCGCAATAACGGGCGGCCTTACTATCCCTGCCCGCCTCTCCCCCAGGAGATTATAGATCTCATAGTCGAGCAACTTGGGCTTGATGGAGACACCAAATCGCTCATCGCCTGCTTGACGGTATCGAAAGTGTTCTTTCCAATGGCTCGCGCCTGCCTCTGGCGTGACAGATTCTTGGGGCCGTATCGCGGTCCACGCACACGCCATCCTGTCAAGTGGTCTACCGATAACATCCCAGAATCCCCCATCCTTCGCTCGCTCGTCCGCTCCATGCGCCTCTCTGTTAAAAACTGGTCATTCGAAGATGAGGATAAATTTTGGAAAGACCTCAGTATCGTCGTGGACGCGCTGGAAAGTGTCAATCACCTAGAGTTGGCTTTCCGAGACCTCCTGGAACGAATTCCTACTTCACCTGTCATTGGGAATTGGCGTATCGTGTCTTTGAAGCTGTCATATTTCGGTGTAGGTCCTCTAGGTCACGCCGCAGCCTCGAACTCCTGTCTACTCCTGTGCATTTTTCGAGAATTTTCCTATGTTGAATCATGTGGAGCTGGATTATCCTTTCTGCGTTCAAGACAGTGGGTCCACGTCGACCGCGTTGTGTACGACAGAAAGGCATCACAAGCTCCCCCAGCCGGTGTCCCTCACTTTCAGCCGTGACATCTACGGCGCTGCACATAACATCATGGCGGCTGGCCACCTGTTCTCACTGAAGAGGCTGCGGACTCTTGAAATCAACTTCACTGCGGTGGTAGCCATAGACTCGCTTCTAGCAGCCGCCTCGCATACCGTGAAGGATCTTATCATTCGCACGATGAGCAGTACGTTTTCTGGTCCTTAAATCGGTCTCAACTTCTTATCATTGCCGTAGAACACGCATGTCCTTTTTTGTTCCATCGTGCAGAATCCATTCGCTTCTCTCTTAACACCAAGCATCGAGCACGAGACGTCCTCGTGTTGTGGACACGAACAATGGCCCAAAATAGTTCGAACAATACTGTTCAGAGGGTGACCATCGAAATTCAACTTAACTTGGAGCCTGGACGGACATCACCCACGATACGCTTCCCACAAGTTTGGACAGAGTTTGGTACGGCGTTGGTTGGCCTCGTGACGTTGAAGGAGCTTGTGATTATATATCAACCTGGTCGTAGGGACCGCATCGGCAACACAGACGATGTAGCGACTCGGGCTAAGGTCACCAAGTTTTTACGAGGAAAACTAGGTGCTATTACTGACCCAGCGCATGTTCGACTGTCCTTCATTGACCGGAATGTATGATTGCCTGTAAACCAGATAATACAGTAGACTCGCCTATCGGCAATATACTGTCTAATAATTCAATTACACTCACTTTTTCTCACTTTTGCCTGGATTTCTGCTACACTTTGTAAAATTTCGGGAAAAGTACATTCTCACTCTCTAAAAGTGAGGAATGACTTTTCCTGGTTCAGTGTAAAGTCAGATTCCACTTTCCCTTGTGAGCCGCAAGTGAGAAGAGGCTAGTCTCCCGTAGTCAGCCTAATAGAAAGCCGCAACAAGTTCCGTTTATATTAGTCTGATTTCAGTCGCGCGTGACATGTAGGTGATGGACCTTCGTCCCAATAAGGAAGAACGAAAAAGGAAATTCGGATTGGGAACAGCAGGGCACAGCCACATCAGCGTCTCTGCCCACAACCTCATTCTCGTTCGTTCAGTACATATGCACTCATGTCTTTGACATCTTGGCCAGGGCTTCGTGGGGTCACCACAATCAGGTTCCAGCTGTATAAGAGCTTAGATACTCCCGCAATCTGATAGTTGTATGGTTTGAAGGGAAACAGAGGCTGGAGAATCTTCTGCACAACTTTATCCCTTTACGAAGAGCAGACCTTGAATCCTATAACTTGAGAAGCTCCCAGGAGGCCAGGAAAAGCAACGTCACGCGTAAATTGGTTGGCTACGCGTCGATTTTGGTAGCACGTGATGCCGGTAAACGCCGAATACCCATCATCTACATCGGGTTGACAACCAAAAACAGACTAAGAAGAGGCCATGGTAGGACCTAACCCTAGATATCGCCGCTGCTCCAAAAAGGGTAGCCCGAATCCCGCCATCAACTCAGTCACAGGTAACAGTTTGAGATGCCTAATTAAGACTACAGACATGGGCGTGCAGTTGAACTACAGCTCTACAATAAACATCTATGCCCCAGTTGTCATCTTCCTCCTCAAAATCAAAATCACCTAAGGCTTCACGCGCAGATTCAATGTCCTCGTCTTCTGCCAGCGCTGAATTAGGATCATTTGGATCCACCCTTGGCATAGCCAAGCCCTCCTCTTCACGTTCTGCTCCTTCAACGCCGTAGAATCCATCAACGCAGGAGATGTCATCACCAACATCCCCAGTCCAGACACCAAGCATAATGAGTTTCTCCCGACTCAATTCATACATGGCAATGGGAGTCTTGCTGCGAGCGGTACGAATCTTGTGGTGGTTCCACGCATGTTTTGCACGATTCAGGGAGGCCTGGATACGAGGTTGGTAGACTAGGAATATGCAGAGGCAATGGATAGCATTTTCCTTATCAAACAGCCCGTTCTGTTCCATATAGAGAAAGACCTGCCGAAAGGCCTCTAATGAGTCCTTCTGAACATCGACCCAAAGACGCTCAATCCGAACATTATGGGTTGATCTATCAGCCCGTTAGCCTTGCCATCAAGCAGGATGATGACTTACCGTCCTCGTAGATAGGCGTGGTGTGCTTCACCCCAATGCAGAATCATGTCCTTCTCAATGCCGTTGTTCTCTGTCCCAAAGTCCCCGCGAACACGACTTGGCCATCCCAATAATGCCACTCCGGCAAGGAAACACTGACGAACGGTCTCTGCGCGCTTGTTTGATCGACACTCCATATAAACGATTAGGCGTGAATGTCCATCAACGCAGCCGTGCACCCAGAAGCCCCAGTGTTTGAGTTTCTCGTGCCCATCTTGATGCCAGAGTGCATTGGATCCTCGGACCTTGTAGACCCTTCGCTTGGTAACATTCGCCCATCTATACTGTACCGTTTCGACCGTAAGTTCGCGGCATGTGACGCGTTATGCCGCGAACTTACAGGAAATAGGTTCGTTTTCAGGCACAAGGCCCAATTTGGAAGTCCCGCCGCAGGCGGGCCCGAAAAATTGCCGTTTTGGGCGATGCAGCCCTGAAATGAGGCCCCGTTACGCGTTATCATTAGCTCTAAGTTAGGTTCCGACGGCCGCGTGACGCGTTATGCGAACATGCGGTCGAAACGGTACAGTACTACAGTCAATCAGTCGTTCACCTTGAAATAAGAGTGTTACACACCTTGTTAGGACTCCAATGGCATCCACTCGCCTTAGGCTCTCTTGAACTCTCTTTCGGGGTAGATGGATTCCAATCGTTTCCAGATGGCCTTGAACGATTGCAGAGCCGATGAAGGGATGCTTCATGGAAATCTCCGCCACTGCTTCATCGAGTTCCTCATCCTGAATATCCGTGAACATTTTTCGTGCGGGTGAAATCCCATGCTGGGCCATATGATTGTAAAGGGTTTGGCGATTCACACCATAGACCCCAGCTATATCCTCCCATGTATTCCCTAAGTCATGGAGCAGGCACGCCCTCTCCATATCCAACTGGTAGGCAGGGCGCCCAGGGCGTCCTGTATAAACGCGAGGCAGGCCTTGGGATACGGGCGGCGGCGGTGTCTCCAGGAAATCCTCCAACTGCCGCAGGAGGTCATCAACTTGATCTAGCATAGCCTCAACTTGGGCTTCGCTGAGGTAGGGGTCGTCCAAGCCATGGATAATGGTTCGAACGGCATAGAGTTGATGTGCCACCTTTTCCACTGCTGGTATCTCTGCATTGGGGAAGGAGGCGATGATAAAACGAGACTCGTTGCATAGTCCGTGGCAGTATGATAGAAATTGTTGGATATTGTCGCGTTCCACCATGGCGGTTGACGGTGAAGAGCAAGACTGATTTTAATAGCTCCGATCTTATCTCCGAAACTTTGTGATTACGGTAACAAGAATTTACATCTGAGCACAGATTCTACTGTACTGGGGTAAGCTGGGAGTGGACGGGAACTAGAGGGGGTCAGGTTAAATTATGATTCTCAGAGCAAGGGTGACTAACGTGTTCAAGGTTGAGTGCTATCTGAGGAGGCTCCTTCGTGCGGCTGTGTCTGCTCTTCAACGTGAGGCTCCGAGTCTCCTGAGGGCGGTTGCACCGACTCCCACAGTTGTTCGATACGTGTATTGGGGGTGGATCTAGAAACAGCTCAGATTTCTCAAGCTGGTTCGATGTTGAGACCACACCTAGCCCGAATGAACTGGATCTGGAAAACGGCCGCGACAGTAAGGGTGACGCCCGTCTGTACGTTTGTGCCCGCCTCGTCGGCATTTGTCTGGTCAGACATAGTGCCGTCAGTAAATTTAATTCAAGATGGTTGTGGGCAAGACTGGAAGATGAAAATAGTTTTACGTCCACGACGACTGAGAGGCAAGAACGGCGTTCATTATGGACGGCGCACAGACATTATGAATACATAAAAGACGATAGAAGACAGCAGGATATCCTGAATGAGTACGAAACACGAGAGTAGACGGCAGGTAGTAAGTCATAAGGGGGTCATAAACAACGAGCAGACAGAAATCCTTCACCGTGTCCCGAAACATAGTCTTCCGACTGTCCTCGCACGAGCCCTGGTTATACCGGTCAAGATCCTCGAGACGGACGCCCTTGGACCGCCGTCCTTTGTCTGGTCCGTTTCTGCGTGTGCGTGTTGAGACGACGTCCGGTGGTTCTCTTGCACCCGGTCGCAAACTGGACACTTGTAGTCTTTGGCGTTGTACGCAGACGCGTCGAGAGCGGTAATAGCCTGCGGGAGGGCGGCGCGCGGAAGGGCGAGGGTGAAATGCTATCACTCAGCTATGTCCTTCAGACGTCTGACAGTCTCACTCAGGGGGCTTGCACTGGTAACCAGACAAAGCAGCAGCAGCTCCAGAGATATCGTCAATCCGACTGGAAAGGGCATTCAGGTAACGCGGATGGGGAAAAGCTCCTTGGTGAAGATGGGGTCTTTCCCCGATGAAGTTAGACATGGTAGAACAATTTTATAGCCATTCGGCTTATTGTAATGCACAAGAAAATCACTAGTTACAAGAATCTACTGGCCATAGGCCTTATTGATAGCACAGTTCAATTGTGTGACGATTTGAATCCAAATTTCTCCAGCAACTTGATTCTTGTCAGGATGATATGCCTATTGGATTGTTAATGGACTTCTTCGAGTCAGAATCGCCTCGGGAGACTTACCAATTGAGCTGCCAAGTACTGCTTTCTGCGATCCGGCTCTCCCTTAATCTGATCCTCGAAACGTTTTCGGATAGATAGGAGGGGGTGAGGAAATTCCGTGCGCAGCCGGTTCAGAAGTGATGTCCAGGACAGTTTCTCCTGAGCGAACGCGGCAGCTTTCTCCAGGCGAGGATCTACTGCAACAAAGGCCTGTTGTTGTTGTGGTCCTGGCATGAAGCTAGGGTGTTCGGGTTGGAAGCTGAAAGCTGCACGACAAGAGATGTCTGGGATAATGAGGGCCGTGTACCATTCAGAGTCTGGAGAGTCCGGAGCAGGCGGTAGATCTAAGAATGCAGCTCTATGAATGTGCAAGAGGTCATGATGAAGAGCGCACCTTCATCCAATTCGCTCCCCGCTGGTTGGTCATTTCCAGTGCTGAGGAAACAAGTGAGTCCAGGAAGGTGTGATAGCAGGGGGTAACACGAACGCGGGGTTTCTTTTCCAGTCTTCGCGCTTAGATGGTTGATTGTAGCATTTGGGTCTCTGGAAGAACAGTGAGAGGATGAAGGAGACAAAGTATTCAGTTCTCGTACCGATAAAAACTGGAACGTCTTCCAAGCCACAGCTAGAGCAAGCTTTCCAAGCACTGCTAAACACCCGTCATAGTTGCAGTGGATCTCCCGGTCCTGCACGTATTCCCGAATCATTTCAATCAGAAGATCCAGGCCGAATGGCCCTCGCGAAATAAGGCTGATCTCCATGTACGCAGGATCCTCAGCGTGGCCAAAGCAGGTGCGAATATGAGCGCGAAGGATGTCTTCAGTGGTACTGTCTTCCCGGAGCAGACTGCGTAGCCTCGAAAGACCTTGGTGTATGGAGGACAGAGGAGCAGCACCAGGCTACATTTCAGTGTTAGCGAAAACAAATACTGCTAAAAATACAACGAACCGCGTGTTCCTCCAACAGAGGCCGGTTAAGAGCGATAACAGCCTCCAACTGTCGAAGACCTGTCTTTGGATACCAGAAACGAGGCTCCACCGTTTGGAAGAAGAATTGGAATAGTCGTGTAACAGCCTCCCCGAAATCGGTAAGTTCTTCATGAACGATGCGAAGTTCGTCGTATGCATTGATTGAGAGACCGGGCTTTGACGATATTTGTTGAACAAGGGAGGAGAGGGATAAGAGAGCCTCGATCGCTAAGGTCATGCCGTGTGGACCCAACTTGAACTTTTTCACGAAGGCGGGGTTCTGCTCCGGCTGAAAGTCGTACCCCAGAGGCGCGCTATCCAGCCATGCAGCGAGCTCCGTAAAGTGTGCGAAGGCCTCAGTCTGAGGGCGATAGCTGTACATCAGCTCTGCAGCCAAATTGGCATCCGTGCCGAGAGATGTGTTCCGCAAATTGGACAGCAACGCGTTAGAGTGACCAACTACGTTTGAGAGAAGGTCGTAGGGCGAAGATAGGATTAATGTTGACTGTTTAAAGGAAGTAAGAAAGAAGTTCTCGAAAATAAACAGGCGCACAAACCCATTGACCGCGTCCTGCGTAACCAGCAGAATAGCAAGGACTGTCCGCCAAGGATCCAGTGTTGGCCGCCAGTCTTTTCGCGACTAGGACAGAATGAGGAATAGATAAAACCTTTGGAGAAAGAAATTAGGTCTGGACTAGCTGTAGAAGTAATTGCACTTGCCTTTTGAGGGCCAGATGCACTTTCCGAAGATCTCATCTCAATATCCTCATCGTCAGAGATCTCAACAGTCTCCTTCCTTTGGCACTTTGGCTTAGACTCGCGGAGGGGCTCCGTGGCCTTGCGCTAAGGCACAGTAAGTCGATATTCGTAGCTGGATGATAAACAGCTTACTTTTGAGGTACTTCTGGTCTGCGGAGAGGAAGGCTTTTTCGACTCATCTTCGGAGACAGAGGCCGGCTCTGTAGTCTTCTCCTGATGTTTTAGTGTCTTTGAAGCTTGATGCGTCTTTTGACTATGGAGAGGTAAGCTTATAACTTGAAAAACAACTGAATAATCACCTTTTTCGATGAAGAACTGTTGTTCTTCGGGGCAGAGAGTTTAGGCTCTGTAACCGGGAGGTCTTTGTGTGCCTCTGTCAAACAGACGTAGACCGGGCACTTGACCTCTTTATCGTTCATGCTAGACGGATGGTGGCGCGAGTTTGATCTGTGTTGAAGTTGTTAGTTGAGAATCATATTCCAGATGAGATGACTTACCCTCGAATCGTTCGAAAGCAAGCTCTGTCATCCTGAACCCAGGTGTTCACCATCAACATTGATGCCATGCCTCGACTTTCGGGCTGTATGACATCCATGGTGTGGAAAAGCTCCTTGGGATTTGTAGAATGTTCGGCGGGCCAGACCTTGGCAAACTTTTCGTACACGGCGGCAGTGAAGGCCTCTGCATTGTCCAGGTCGGTGATGTTGATCTGAACCTCCCGAACGTAGTCGTTTCCTGGGCGCTGAAGGATCTCAAACCTAAGTTTAAAGGTTACAAATTATGTTAACAACTTGAGGGAAAGACAAATACCTCTGCCGAGAAGGGCGGCGAACCTCCTCACGATGAGCGGCTTGTGTTTCCGGAATCAGGATTTACTGTCACAATCCTAGGTCTGGTGTCTTCTTCCTCTGCAGGTTTCTTCTTTGGTCCTGGACGACCTGTCTTGTTCGCGAGTTTATCCACGATAATCTACAAGGTGTTCAAATACGGCGTTAGGATGTGCAAAGAAGAACTTCATACCTTCTCAGAGGGGTCAAACTTCAAGGCCCCGCCAAGTCCTTGACTGACAGCCGCCTTGTGGCGCTTATCGTTCCGAGCTTTTGACGCGTCTCGAAAGGCCTCAGTGGGCGGCGCTTTCTTCCAGGCGCCCGGTGGATGATGTGCAGGTTTTGGATCCTGATCGCCTCCCGGACGTGAGGCAAATAGACTGTCCCGTGTAGTGCCTGCAAATGCAGTGCTGTCAACCTTGTTCGATTGGGTTTTCTAGTAGCATACTGATCAGAGGAGTCTTGAGATGAATAAGGTGTAACTATACCTGACGCGCTTCCGTTGAGGGAGGTGACTGAGACTGCTGACCCTTGGCCTCCGTGTCGACTTTTGGTTGTTCGGGCGCCTAAATGTTAAGCTCAGTTGACTACTGTTAGGCTGAAGTAAAACAGTTAATCTTACCCGCCGAATATGAGCACCGATTGGACAGCCGCAAACGCCACAAGGATCCGTTGGTAGATAGTTCTCTGGTATTTTGTCGTTGACAAAGGCAAATCCGCATGCTTGAGGGCAGTTGGGCTTGTTACAGCCTCCAAGAAGGGTGAGGTCGAAGAGAGGCATCACGAAGGAGTAGATGATGAAGGCAGGGAGAGAAAGCGGGCTTAAATACCTTTTTCTGAGGCTGAAGGACAAACAGAGCGCACAAATAGAGCGACAGCTCATTATTGATATAGTTGTATACCGGTGTTCAAGGTATAGCGCAGACAGGATGTTATTTCTGAGTAATGGGAATAAGAAAAACAGTAGGCGTTGATATCCCAATGTGGACGCGCGTAATTATTCAGACTGCCATAAGGTTGTAAGTTTATTTTCGACAGTCATGCAGGAACTGAGCTTACACTCACACCGTTGTCTCAGAGGCAGACCGCCATTGTCCTGCCTCTCTTTGTCTGATATACAAACACAGCCTATTATTTGCGTAGACGCCTGTAACAATGCAGCCCAGACAGCGTTTTTGACAGCATAATGAGGAAGACGGCGTCTAACGCCACAACAGACAGCCCCCACGTGCGTATTATCTCACTGTCACTGTCACAGCTCGTGGCGGCCTTGCCCGCCCTAACCCGCCTCTCAGGTCAGGACCCGGGTCAGCAACTGCTCACTGGGTGAAGTGGGAACACACTTAGAAAAGTGCAGTGCTCACTTTATGAAGTGAGCTACGCACTTCCCTCAAAAGTGAAAATAATCCAACAAAAGTGAGTGCAAAAAAGTGTGATTTATGCCAAGTGCAAGGCTGAATTATTTGACAAGGATACCACCAAACTCGCCATGTCCATATCCAGTGATTCTGCCGGTCTTGACCGCGTGTTAGAACCCTGCCTCAGCCTGTAATCAAAAAACAAGAGTCGGCGCGAGGAGATACTGTACTCATCAATGAGCCATTACCTTCCTGATTCCTGAGTATTGCTACAGCAAAAATCCAATAGTCCGTGTTGTATTAGTATCCTCCAGTCCGAATGCTATTGTCCTTCGGGGCCTTGTATTTTCGTCGAACGTGGAAAGGTTATTCACAAACCTTTAGGTTAGTGTCTACGAAATATAAGGAGCCCGCCAAAAAACGTGATTCTCTTGCCACGTTTAACACGTGATTATATATGCACGTGCAGCACATGATGCCCATCACTGCAAAAGCTGTACGCGTTAGGGTGGGGGAAATAAGTCCGAGCTCAGTTATTTACCAGTAAATTACCAGCAGCCCGCCAGAGGCCATGTAATTTACTTATTTACCAGGTAATTTACCTCG
This sequence comes from Hymenopellis radicata, assembly GCA_015501595.1. Lineage (NCBI taxonomy): Eukaryota > Fungi > Basidiomycota > Agaricomycetes > Agaricales > Physalacriaceae > Hymenopellis > Hymenopellis radicata. The sequence continues at coordinate 1,610 of JADNRX010000511.1, read as the reverse complement.
CACGTGCTGATCACGTGACACCTTTTGCCGCGCAAATTTCCTTCCAAAAGTTCACAAAATTTCTTCACAAAATGCTGTTAAAACAGCTCTCTGAGTCATCCCAGGCCACTGGTTGGCCTTAGGGCACTACAGCCACCTCCCTCAACTAGTCGGGCTTGTGCCGACACTGATATATGTCCGAAAATGGGTTGGTGGCGGCCCCGGGCGGGTGCACGTGACAGGTAAATTACCACCCGAAATCTGACCCTCGGCCGGCCATGTAATTTACCAGGTAATTTACTGTAATTTACATGTAAATAAGTGTTTTGGTAAAAAACCTCCACTTATTTCCCCCACCCTAGTACGCGTCGTCACTGCTCTGCTTTCGTTCGTGATTCATGTTGGCTATGGAATATCTCGCCGCATCCATGATCCGGCCTGCTGAACGTTTTCGTCACTTGCGGCGCGTTCTTTCGACTGACGACACGACATGACATCTATGGATATCGAGGAGAACCGCTCCACACGCCATCCTTTGACTCACAAGAGACCGAACGATGCTGGCGACAACAGGATACAATCCGGCCGTCCGTCGACTTCTTCCCGTCGCTGTCTTGTATTGAAATAAGTATTAGCAGATTTCAGCTTTTCTGAATATCAGTGGCTTCCGGGCTTCAAGTTAAGCGATGCTCAAAAAAGAGCGGTGTTAATGCACTCACTGGCAAGGTCGCCTCCCGATGCTTTACCCATCTTGATTGAGCGAGTCTTACTCGACCATGGTGTTGACCACGATGCTTCTGACAACGCCTTTTCCCTGTTCAAGTTGAGAGTCCGTCATCAGTGTGGCACGATGTGTCGCGTTCGATGTGACGAAGCTGCGGCCAGAGAACGAGAGGTCATGATCTGTGGCGGTTTCACTGTTTCCGATTCTGTTACCAATATTGCCCGCACATACTATTCTTCTGCCAGCTTGACTCCCAATGGGCCAATAAGGCTGGGTACGTCTCACTTGCACACGAATACGAACTTCTTCCTTGACTCTCTTATAGCCGGCTCCAATCCCAACGACGACGCGACGACGACAAAGTACCCGACCGAATATAGGTACTTTTACACTGGCTCGTATTCTCATAACGTGAACCACTTTTCAGGATGGAGTTTGACGGTCCGCCATACCTGTTGCAACCTCGTCCGACATATACAGGATTGCCCGCGACCGTGAACTATGCTCAAGTATTCACCCTTCCCGTGACGCTGCCTTCGACCGCCACTAGTGTCTCCGGTACGACCCCGCTTGTCCTCCTTTTCCTATAACCTTTATTCTAACTCTAAAAGAAGTGTCGTTCATGAATCTGGGCTTTGCGACGCACGGCGTTCACATGGACCAAGGCATGGTCAAGCTCGTGTCAGTTTTGTCTCCCGACCAGAGGACGCTCACAATTACTGGACCACTCACGCCCACGTTGTATCTTCAACGACACGTCGTCGAATCGCTCCCACTGGCACGCGGTGACATGTCAAAGGGAAGCGGTGTTATGAGAGTGACCCATGCGATTGAAATCTCACCATCAGCGCCATTGACATATCAGTACGTTATAAGGCTAATCTCGTTCCGCTGTACTAATCCAGAG
>JADNRX010000510.1:0-37132 GCA_015501595.1 Hymenopellis radicata | reverse complement strand
GTGTCTCCATGTCCTAACTCCCTACGACGAATCAGATAGTCCGTCGTCGTTTCAGCATGAGGAAAGGTCGAAGACGGGCAGTGTGGTATTTGGCGTTGACCGCCTCATCCTGTATCGAAAGATCCAGGTAAGATCCTGATTAGACGTGAAGCTATCGAAATAATCGATGAGTAATCGATGTCAACTAGACAGATAGAGTGAACTCACAAACCGCATGCCATCATATTTCGCTTCGGGATTTTGTTTGATTCTGAAGGATAGAAGGATATTTACCCCGACCTTTTCGAGCAACGAATGCTCACTTACGATTGTGCGAGGTGGGATCATCATCTTATCTCTTCGCCACTCCGAGTGACAACATGGATATTCCAGTCCAGGACTCGGATCTCGAATACCTTTGTTCTGTGGCGCTATGACTGCATCATGCCTTGTTCATGGGGTTGATGCTACGTCGCCTTCGCGTACACCGCCTTACTCCACGTCCATTCAACAGGGGGAGGTAGCGCGTCTATCTATCTATTATTGTTCCGCATCCACCAATAATCACGGCCACCCTCTCTCCCTAGTCTTCTGCGTTGAATTCTGAAACTGGCGCGCATATGCTGATAGGACCTGCTGATCGTTCTCAGTGTCGTACTTAACTAGTGGGAATCGATGTATCAGTGCCATGATTCTGCACCCAACGCCACGAACGTCAATATCGATTGTCTGTCTATGTCTCTGACTGAAGACGAGCTGCAGGAAACGGAGCTGATTAGCGGCGCTTATCTGAACTGCAACGTCCTTACGATATTCACGTATGGCTCTACAGCATGGTTTTCGGGGCGACTATATGTCAAATAGGTGAATGTCTACTTCTTCATAAGCATACCGCGACTGACGATCCCGACTAGTTGCGCGCCATCAATGGCCGCGACAGCGTATTGCCCTCACCGCTGTTCTTTGCACGATATGGGCCATGGCCACTTTGCACGTTATTGTTCGATGGAGGGAGATGTATCTTGCCTACGTCAAGCACGGGCAGACGGGAGACTCGCTCGTGGGTTACATTCAGGGAGTCGGCGTTGGTAACTGGTCAAGGTCCCGATGTGCCCTTGACATCGTCAAATATACGACGGTTGTTCTGAATGCGGCTCTCGCGGAGCTGACGAATGTACGTGAACCCGTCATCATAGCTTCCTTCTCAGGCTGATTTTGATGTCAAGGTTTGGCGATGCTGGGAGCTATATCATCATAACTGGCTGATTGTCGTATTTCCACTGCTGGGTGTCATCTGTGGATTGAGTGCGTCGTCAATGACCTTTATCCAGCTCCTACTAATTACTACTCTCAAGTTAGCTATCCTTTCTATTTGGCGAACACGATTACTGTCACCTCAGGTCAAAGCGCGGCGCCTGCTGCCCAATTGAACTGGACCATCGTCTATTACTCGGTCACTGCGTCGATAAACATCATAACCACTTCTTTGATACTCATTCGAATCCTTTCGGTTGGCGGCTTGCGGCTTGCCCGTACGTACAGAGGCCTCGTTGAGATCCTCGTCGAATCGGCTTGTATGTATTCGACGACCTATGTCATTTACCTCGCCGTTTATTTGCAGAAGGTCCATGCCACGCATTGGAGCAGCTCAGCGTGGTATGTTTATGCATTCATGAATGCTGTAACGGTATGATCTGCTCAATCCATCCGTTTGGTGCGCTCAATTAAATCATTTATAGGCAGCAGCGCCAACCATGATCATCGGGCGAGTCATGGCGGGCAAAGCGCGTCCCAGTGATTCGTGGATGAATCCTTCCAGGCTTCCGGACATTTCGACAACGGTGCATAGCATCTTTCAGAGCATCCGCTTTGGGAGCGTCCGCCAAAACACGACAACGACGGTTGATCTGCCTAGTCATCGCGACGAATCGGAGGGCACCCCGTCGCTTTGGGATGAAGAGAGGTCGAAGATGGGGAGCGGCTTTGATGTTGCTCGTCATGTCGGATTGGAAGAACAAGGCGTAGCTGAGCACGTTAAGCGTGAAGGTGTTGACATTGAAATGGGACGATTGAATGGATAAGGCTCCTCGGTTAAGCCACGATATCTCGGGTATTTTCTGGTATCGGACTGACATCTGTAACTCGACACGCGAAGGGCGGCGAGTTGGGGGTTTAATGGGGAATGTAATCAATTCGTGTAAAATATGACCCGCCTGCCGGGCTCATGCCTGCGCAGACCCGTGTCCTACTGTAGAGCTGTAAAATCAATGTCGGCTCAATTTGCTTCAAAGCTGTCAACGGATATCACGTCTGGTCGCGGATTTTCCAGAGGGGAGGGGAGTGTACTTAATCTCGACGTGGTTGGAATTAAGCGTGGCAAAGATGACTCAGCGATCAAGCAAGCAGGTGACCGCAATCGGCGCGTGTCTTCCTCTTCAGCTTCAACAGAAATTGACAACACTGACAACAGCCACATCGGTAAGTCAATGTTTTCATGTTTTTTCTCTGTACGCTAAACGAAGATAAGGATATCGCAATGGATCCTGCCTCCAACACTGTCAGTCGCATCACGGACGTTGTGCCCGCCAACTTCCTCTGTGACAGCCAGACGCTGTCCGAAGTTGCCCAGTCAAAGCTAGCAGACGAGAAGGCGTTATCCGCATTGGATGAAGAGCTTCCTGCTCTTGAAGCTCGTCTACAACAGCTCAAGGCCGAGACGGCGACTCTTGAGCAGCTCATCGTCGACAAGGCCAACGAGCAGACGCGTCTGCGCTCGTCTATTGCCATGCATACGTCCCTACTTGCGCCTTCTCCCATGCGCGCTCTCCCATGCGAGATCTTGAGCGAAATCTTCCTCATTATGTCGCAATCTCCCAACCTGCGACATATAGTATTTTTAACGACATCGTTGCATCCACCGCATCCACACACCTATTCTCCTAGTCTGTCGTCGATGGCGTACGACCGCTCTGGCTGATCCACGGCTGTGGACCACCATTCCTTTGCTGTTTCTCAATCACGACGGGATTCGCTCACCCTATGATATCAGGCTCCTGAGCAGCAGACTGCATATTGGCAGGCCCTTGAAAGACGAATAGAGCCACTTCTACCCTTCCTATCAACCTCTCTTCCACTTGGATTCTAACACTGATTTCGGCACTCCCACTACGCAATTTCCACCTTCCAGACGTTCCTTCGTTTGTTCCCAAGGGCGGATACCATTAGTGTTTACCTCTTCAGAGCTTTTTACCACCATTGCGCATTCCCGAGCTCGCCTCAATGATCGACGTGCCGAGATTCCACTGGCCACCCGCGTTCATACGGCCCGAGTATTTTTCTATGAAGACCAAGCGTTTTTTCGAAAAATCATGTCTGCCATACCCAATGTTGAAATCCTAGAGATACACTCCCTTCCGGCGAACTGGCGTCTTCTTCATCTTCCAAATCCAGGACATTGCCTGCGCAGCTTGCGAGTATCTGCGTCCATGCCTCTTGTCGACGTCCTTGCTCTTTTAGATCGTACACCACTCCTCGAGACCCTCGATGTCCGCATCAGCGCCCAGTACTGAAACTGTCGCGTCGTAACCCATACCCGTATCTCGACCTTCCGTCTCAGTGGGTGGCTAGTACACAGGAAAACGATGCCATCTTCCAGCATCTTACATTGCCCGCCCTTCGTTCTGTCTTTCTCTACGATAGATGACGAGAATGAATGGCCTCGCCAAGTAATATTACCTTTCTGCGGCGCTCTGGCTGCATGCTGACAGAGATTGCTCTCCGTCTCCTCAAAATCGACGACACACTCCTCATGGAACTCCTTTCGTTACAAAAGGATCTCAGTGTCGTCCAGCTTTTGTTTGGATTGCTGGGAAGGGCACCTTTCGATGTCCATCCTCGACTTTCTGTCCACAATACCCAAGGGTGCATTGAATCGTCCAGTCCCGGCACTGGAGGTCCTCACACTCGCGGTGCTTCCACGGCAATTGAAAAGGGTGCAACGGCTTGTCGAATCGCGTTCTGGAGATCAAGCTCAGTCGGATGGCATTGCGCGCCTCGCAAAGTTGACCTTCGAGTACGACTGAAAGGCAAGAAACTGAAGTCAAACGGCTGGAGCACGCGGCTATGTTTGAGGCGCTTGTAAGTGCAGGCATAAACATCGAACTCTCATATGGAAGTTAGTGGTAAACTGGTTCTGCTCAAACCAAAAGGTGTACTATTACTTTTGCATTTAGTGTAGGCGACATTGGTGTCATGTACGTACTATCTGCTAAAGTGTTTGCTGGTATCGGACCAACTCGACATGCGATGGGGCGGCGAGTTGGGGGTTCAAAGGAAATGGTCTGATTCAATTCGTGTAAATATCTGCGTTCGAAATTAGGTTTAGAAACCAGTTGACTTCTTAGGCTCATGTGGGCGTGTATGAACCAGCCAGAAAACCCCGCACACTTTTTGAGGAAATGGTTTACGCCGAACTCTGTGTGGGACTGGGCATCAGTTGTCACAAAAGTCAGATCCACACCTTCGACAACGAGAACAACCTAGTGGATTTCCCAACACTCCTCCGCTCTCTTTCCGATCTACACCTGGCCTACGATTCGGATGCACCACCAAAACCCCGGTTGCCGTCCAATACCACTCGTTGACGTCGGACGAGTGTTCATCTCCCTATGTGTTGCCATCACAGTCTCAAAGAAGCAGTTTTTCTATCTCTCTTCCGGGCTATGTGTTTATTCTTCGTCCAAAACACTGGTTCGTTTCGGAGGTGCCACTCCAGGTGCACTGCTTCGGATACAGACTCGACGTTGCACGTCTTCTACGGGTTAACAGCAAACTTTTCATTTAGGTGTACAAGTTTAAGACCACAGAAAGACTACTACCAAGCCGCACATTCGTTCCTTCATAGACTAAGTAAAGTACATGATCATTACGATAAGCAAAATACATTCAGCTCATAATAAGGCCTGACAGTCTAATGTTAGGCTTCAGCTTTGACGTTAAGCCGTGCGGAACGCCTCTTCGCCTCTGTCGCAGTAGCAACCTTCTTTTGTCTTCTAGCAGGTTTAACGCGAGCTGGAGGTGGAGGTGGCGCCGCTCTACCCCAAAGTCCTCCAGCGGCTATACCACCCCAACCTGGCGCTACTGGCATAGCCGGTAGCATGGGTAGCATGGGAGGTCGCGGCGGCAGGGGGAGGAGAGCGCCAATATTCAACAAACCTCCATACAAGTTCGGGATAACTCCGAATTCAATCATCTAGGTACCCCGCCTGAGTATGACATGAAAGCTGAAAGGACGGCAAACTCACGTAGCACGGCAGAACGAGCTGGGTGTGCCGAACCACGTAGACCCCGGGCTTGCAAAGGTTTCAAACTGACCGCTGCCCACCGGAATTGTCGGTAGGGTCCGTGTATATTGCACAGCGTTCGTTAAGCGCCCTGGAAGGACTATGGATATGAAAAGGACAATTAGTTACAGGATGTTTTGCATCAAAGAAAACCAACCTCGACAGGCAAATATCCTAGATGCATTCCTGGCATATTGTAGGGACAAGTTGGGGTCCGTGGCAAGGTATACGCCATACCCCAGAGCGGTACCGTTCACAACGCCATGGCCTCCAAGTCCACCAATGCGGAAGCCGTTGTTGAGAATGCTGTTGAAATTTGGTGCAAGTTTTATAGGGAAAGTGTTTGACCTACGAGTCGATGTTTTCAGATGATGTGCCATGGAAGAGCTGCAGTTCTTGCGGTTCCTCTCCACAGATCTCTCGGAGGATGTCGCGAACTCTTTCAAACCTCTTTTCCAGCTCATAATTAACTATCCAGTGGACTGCAAACAGAAGTAGACATCAGTAGCGCGACATGGAAGAAAAACAATGTAGCTCACATCTCTTACTTTGACACCAAAGGTCTTGAGTTTAGCCTTCCAAGGTTCGAAGCGCGCGAGGTCATCAGGGTGTGCTGGGGAGCCATCTTCTAATTGATTTGTTTCGGTGTCGATGACGACTTTGAACACGATGCCCTCGGATTTCTCTTGGACGTGTTTCATAACCTTGCCGAGTTCTTTCTCTTCCTCCTCGGCTAGGCGACGCGCAAGCGCTTCATCCGCTCGTTGTTGTTTAGCCTAACAACAAAAGGCGATGAGATGAGTCTCAGGTGTACGAGAATTCTCACGTTTAATTTCTCTGCCCTTTTAAGCGTTTCCCGAATCTCTCGGTCTTGATGTACTTGCAGAAGTTGGTCTTCACCAACCGTCGTTGAACCGGTTTCGTCGAGGACGTCGTTGCCGGCAAGCGCTTCCGCGTCGCTGTCGATCGTGAGATCAATGGCTGGGCCATTTTCGTTGCGAATAGAATGGCCTTGTCCTCGCAGTGATATTAGAGACAGGTCTTCGTCGTCCTCCGATAGGTCGAGGAACAATCTTTCTGCGGTGTTCAACCTTTTCTGTTAAAAAATGAGCCAAACAATAACGTTGCTGGGAAACTTTGTACCGCTTTCGGACTCCTTTGCTGGATATCGTCGTCCGAAACGGCCGGTCGCTTTCCCAGTGCTTTCCAACTTGGACCAGACGTCGTCGGTGCCGGGCCGTCTACCTCTTCGTCGCCATCGACGGTGAGATCAATCGGTTTCTCCTCATGATGGCGACGGCGGCGTGGCCGGCTAGGTCTTGTCTGAGGAGTACTAGCTTCTTCTTCGTCCGAGATATCGATGATTTCGATAGCCCTAGAGGGCCCCGGAGTTGCATTTCGGTTTACAGCCAGCATGGTACCGTGGTGGTGATGGTAGACCACAGGGCAGCGCTTGTTTTATCACAATAGACTGACGCTTAGCCGCCTCTGTGACTCGGAGGAAGATCGGTTCCGAGGAGACCTTCTTGAGAAAATCAGTGGATGACCAGGAAGATGAGATTTCACAATATGGCTTAAAAGTGAGCCGAGTTAAAAAACAAGTGGTGGTTGACTGTCAAGATAGCCTAGACTAAGACCACCGCGACCTAGGTTGGTTTCCATCACGTGGTCGGATCGGCTCGGAGAAATCCGGCTGCTGATGTCATCTGCTGCTCCTTACCTTCTTTACCTTCACCACTTGCCTCGATCCCGCAGGGAGTACGTCAGGACGCGCCTCTCGCGTCTCTGTGGCCAGCCGTTATCACGCCGTTCCCTCAGGATCTCCAACGACGACTGTGAAGGGACACCAGATTGCAACCATGTCCACCTAAAGGTTAAGAGCGATGACTTTTGGCTCCGCCTTTTATGAGCACAGCTCGGTCATGTCGCGTAACTGCCCATCTTTTAAGTGTACTAACCCTATATAGTCAGCGAAGCCTATACGATTGGCGATATCGAGGTGCCTGATCTCAGAGCTGCTATGAACGTAAGTACAGATTCGCGCTGCAGTCGCCAACCTCGACGATCAACTAGCTTGTAACCAGTCTGGAATGGAAGACACCCTATCATCGACATTCACCCGCGGCACATCGACTGTCTCCGGTTTCTATAGCTCGTATCTCGGACAAGCGCGACTGAACGTGATTTCATCGTACGACCGGTCAACTTGAAACGAACTCTTCAAGGCCGTCTTGTCCCAGGAAATGATGTACTCATGTGCCTTATGGGACGACGCAGAAGGCAGCGTTCGTGGAGACCTCGACTTGGGCCCTACACCAGGCGACCTTGAAGCCGCCCAACGCTCACCATGTCCTGAGACAGGCGCGGGTGAAGCCTGATGACCACATACTTGAATTTGCCTCAGGGTGGAGTGGCCTAGCAATGGAGGTTAGCATTATTCTGCCCCTCACATGCTCTTGCTTATCGCGAAAGGGAACAGGCTGCCGGCACTTTTGGATGCACAGTCGTCACCCTGACGCTATCGATTGAGCAGAAGACCTTGGCTGAGGAACGGATCATGGCAGCTGGCCTTTGTGACAAGATTACGGTTTACTTGATGGATATCCGGTAGTGTTGGGAAAACGCGTTTGATGCGTTCGCGTCGGTGAAGATGCTCGAGCACGTAGGATCGCAACACTACGCGCGCTACTTTGACCTCGTGTCCTTTGCACTCAAGCCCTACGGCGCTACCGCCGTTGTATCAGCGTCGACGTTCCCGGAGTCGCGGTATTCATCGTATCAAACGGAGGACTTTATGCGAAAGTACATGTGGCCACCGCTCTCATCACCCGCTTTAATCTGGATGGCGTCGAGAACCACGCTGCGATCCTCGAACCCTCAGGGAGTGGGGTAGGCGTTTGGAGAAGAACTTGACACAGGAGACGGTGGCGAGGGACTCGGACTACACGATAACTGGGCATACGACGCCTTCAAGAAGAAGTGGTGGCGGGGGGTGCAAAGGCTGCTATATGTTGACCTCTACGCGCGAGGTGAGTTCTCCACTTTCTTTGCGTGATGAATTCTCATTGATCTCTGCGCGCTCTACAGAACGATGCACCTGAAATTTGAGATTAGAAAGCGCGTCAGCGTTGGCGTATCAAGAGTTCCTAAAGGGTTCGAATTCGCATTCACCTGGGGAAGCCCGTAATCGGTATATCATTCGATTCTCTATATCCATCTCGCAATATGTTATTTATATTTGTCGAGTTCGTGTCAGCTTGGAATAGCATCGTGTAGTTTTATCATTAGCATTATTGAAATCGGACAGGGCCTAGACTGTACTAGTATCAGATTATTCGCGTATGCATTCGACTTCTTACACTATATAGAACATGTTCACGTACAGCGCCACACACCCTGTACTATTTACACAAATACAGCTGCGCATGGCTGAGCCAGGATTATTTATTCGGAGCGAGTCCTGGAGCAGCTGGTTTCTCAGAAAGAGATTAATCAGGTTCAGAGACATCATCTATGTTACCTGGGTGCGAACTGCCTGATCAATGACAGCGTGAACCTGAGATACACGCACCTAAGCGCTACCCAGTTAGAGGATGATACTGTAACCCTTGAGATTGATTCACCGTTGTATAGAGTCGATTACACTGAAGCACAAGGTAAAGCTTAGGGAGGACTCGCCTCTTTAAATATAACACTGTTAGCTTCCGATGTTAAAGATTCGTGTATAGCATACGACCGAGCTACATTGTATACGTCAGTTACGCTCATTCAATCAAGGACCTCAGAGTATGGCATCCCATGTGTCACGATTATCACCGCCACCTGTAGGTCAAACGGATCATCAACCGCAAGATCAGCATCAGTATGAGTATCAGCGCGTCCCGAAAGCTATCCACTTTGGGTTTAGAAAGCTCCAGTGCTCCAGGTGGGCGCATCAATCGCGCTACCGCGCTTTCCCGTCCTAAAAGAGCGAACAATGACGCCATCACGTGGACAGTGTGGATGGGTAAAATGCTGTTGGAGGGAGTCATTGTTGTTGCCGTTGTCCCACCACCACCATCACAGAAAAATGGCACCCTATCACCCTCGACCTCTCGTCCGAGAGAAAGCTTTCTACGCTCCAAGACCAGGGCCTTCGCATTATAAACAACCCCAGCCTCTCCAGCGCAAGCCGGCTTATTACCCCCTCCCCATCGACAGCCCCCCAAGGTTCCCACATTTCCAGACCACCGGGCGGGGCGCGCTCAAGCGGGAGCCTGCGATGTATAATGTTGTGCCCCCCGAACAACAGCGCTCAAGAATTCCTGCACCAATTTATGCACAGGCTGGAGCTCCACGACCACAGATTTACCGTGCTGCCGGTGTCGCGGCCGTTTATGTAGTCCCTAGGAGTGTCCTCGTTAGAGAAGAGAAGAGAGTGCGCTGGTACAGTTGCACCGACCGTAGTGGGAGCGGACGCCGACACCATGTGAAGAATGTTAAGTCTACATATCCTGAAGTATGTGTCCCTTAGCCTTTCGACAAATATACGTTGGAACTGACGATCTCTTTTACAGGACGCCACACATCGCCCCACACGCCAACCGCGTCAGCTCTTCAAACCGGGGAAGAGTTTGGATCCAGCAAGAAGGTCGTCCTCAAGGGCCATAACAAGTGGGAGAGCTCCGGCTGAATTGTTATGAAGACTGTGTTTGTTGTACCCCGCTGTTTGTTGTATTCCATGACACGTATTTATTGTAACGGATGGCATTTTAACTGCCAATGCGGATGGGCAGATACCCAAAGCTAGTCGCCGATCTCAGTCCAGTCAAAGAAACACTCGAAGAATTCATAGCGCAGGCCTAGAAGTAGTACCCAGATCCCAACGATACTCTTCAGACTCAGATTAGATATGAGACGTTTGATTTTCCAGTCATACAACAACAGCGTAGTAGTATCCAAGCTTCAACTTTCAACCAAAGAACAGCGACGGCTCATCACGGGAGTCAAAGGAGTAGGAGTCTTCTGTCCATCTAGGAGGAGCGGCGAGCAAGAGGGCGAGAAGTTGGAGTCTACAACTGGAATGAGACATCCCAAGCACTGAGAAGGGCATGCAGTGGTTGACTTGGAACACTTCTGCACGTTAAGCGGGCGCTTCGGAGTCTTGACAGGCGAGGCGAGGATAGTAGAAAGGCGATTTGACTTGAGGGAATCGTGCAAGGAGGAGCGTTGGGAGATAGACGAGCGAGCAGGGGTAGTCGGCGCGGACTGCAATACAGAGCGGTTGTCTGTCTATCGTTCTAGTCAGCAAGTCTAGAGTTGCTCAAGCATTAGAACCTACCGGGATATAAATGCGCTTATTGAAACGCCCGGATCTCTTTCGGCGGACCAAGTACAACGCGACAGTTATAGAGAATATGAAAAAGGCGAGAAAGAAACACAACACGTAAAACAGTGCGCGGCGTTTGACTTCTGGTGCAGCATCCGGAATAACCATCGACATGGTGGTTTTTGCAAGGTCGCGGTGATCACGTGTCCATTTACAGCTTGATCTGCAACCGCCATCATGCCGCACGAAAAGGAAGTCCCCGAAGTTATCCCCATGCCTAAAAACAGGAATAACAGGGCATGTCTGCTATGTTCCATCATTCAGACCAGCGGTGACTTTCGCGCGAACGGTTGTCCCAACTGCGAGAACGTCCTGCATGTAAGCGTGTCCCGCGCCTGCCGCAGGTATACCTAACTGTGCTTTCCTGCTTCAGCTTGAAGGAAACCCTGAACGCATATTAAGCTGCACATCGCAGTACTTTGACGGCATGATAGCTATGATCACCCCGGAGAAGAGCTGGGTAGCCAAATGGCAGAGAACCAGTGCGTTTTCCGTTTTTCTGTTCGCGTTTTTCTGACACTATGCGTAGGTACATTTGTGCGTGGAATATATGCGGTCCGCGTGAAAGGGAGGATACCTGAAGATATCGAGGCTGAACTTCGGGACCAGGACGTCACATATCGACCGCGCGATCTGACTGCCGCAGAGCAGGATTGATTAACCTGCTCCGTATCGAATCATCTGTACAACATATTGTCCCGCTGTATCATCACTGTCGTTTTGCCTCTGTCATTGCTTTTCCGGCCATTTCATCGAGTTTTGCACTCGCGCAGTCATCTGCTGATCTCGAGGACGAGTATTGTGGTCAGTGCGCTATAGACTATGGTACCCTATCATGCTAGTGTCGAATATGTGGGCTATGAAATGGCGAGTGCCTTTGATTACTTGGTGTCCAATATGACTAACAAAACGATTTAGCCTCATTCACGTCTCGAATATGGGAGAGGCGTAAGGCTGCTGCGTCTATAAGGTTGGGTGTCGTTATAGGCGTGCTAAATCTCAACTCAGGATACTGTCGTTCGTGAATGGAGGTTTCAAGCCTCTGTGAATCCCGTTAATGTTGTAGCGAGGAGACTCCTCAACACTATTATATGAGGCTTCATTATGGAAAAGTGAGTTAACATCCGTTTCCCGGAGATTTCTTGAAAATGTTGATATTCTGTTCCAGGTGGGGGCGGTTGGAGCAGGAAACGATGACCAACTCCAGATGAAGAAAATGCGAAGGCCTTGATGGCATTGTTCCGGGGTTTGGTAGCGAGTGTTCGGCGAGAAAGAATAATGCGAGAAATGTGAGTGGACGAGAGTTGATGTGATGATGTTAAGGGAGCAGTGTTGTCGCCGGGCATCGCCTCTAACTTATCCGCGGAGATTCATTTGTACGTCCTCGTCTGTAGAACGCCGCGACAATAATCTACTGAGCGGACCTTTTTGTCAGAACCTCTTCGTCTCCCATCGTCGATCCGCTCGCCTCCCTAGCTCTTGGCGACGTCGAAGCCTTCTTTTTACTCATCCCAAACGCGTAAAGGACACGGATGCCTGGATACATACCTTTGCAGGCGGATCGGCGGTTGTCCAGTCATGACTCTTGCTTTTGTCCCAATTCCGGCAACTCTCAGATCATTCGTTCTAACCGTTATGCCCAATCACAGGTCATGGATTATCGCACACTCGTCAGGAGCCATGCTGCGAAGTTGGGGCAGCTTTACGTTGACGAGGGTATAAAACCCATGGTTGTTGAGGAAGAAAGGCATCTCACTCACCCCCTTCTACCTTATTCGCCATGGTTTTCCTCTCGTCCTTGTTCTTTGTTCTTCCCGCTCTTGCTCTTGTCAAGCAAGCTAGTGCTTTTCCCGGTGGTGGCGATGATCATAAATTCATTGCGCCTGGTCCCGACGATGTCAGGAGTCCTTGTCCTGGATTGAACGCGTCGGTGTATTTTCTTTCATGCGCTATATACACGTCTAACAAGCTTCAACTTGTACAGTCTTGCCAATCATGGTTACCTTCCTCGCGACGGCAAGAACATCACTATTCCGATCATGATGAAGGCGGGGAACGGTGAGGCTTTCGCGCCTACCACAATTTATGGGCGTTTTCTGATCTGTATCTTTGAACTCCCAGATGGCTTCAACGTCCAGGCCCCGGTGATCCTCCTCGCGGCCAGAGTCAGTGTTATGACCTCGACGTACGCTTGGGATGCCTTCAGCTTGAAGGACGTCAGACTGTTCGTGTCCACCTCCCTCTCTCGGTGTGCTTATTCTGACTTGGGGAAATGCAGTCACGGTAACATCGAGCACGACGCGTCCGTCTCCCGCATGGACGAAGCGCTCGGGAGTAACTGGGAGTTCAACGAAGAGATCTATTCCGTCTTGGCCAACTCGAACCCGGGCTCGGATAATTACAATGCGTCGTCTGCTGGGGCGGTTCAGCACGAGCGCCTGCAGCAGTCGTTGAGGGATAACAATCAGACGCATAACACGCTCAGCGAGATGACGATCCGGACCAGGGAGAGCGCGCTCTATTTAAGTGTTATGGGCAATGCGACAACCGGGGAGGCGCCGAAGAAGTGAGTTTGCAGTCGGTGTAGGGGGGATTTTAGAGTTTTCTGACTGCGTTGTAGATTCGTGGATGTGTTCTTTAGGGAGGAACGTCTGCCCATCGAAGAGGGTTGGGAGAGGTCGCCTGTGCCGATCAACTCTACGACGATCGATCCTATCGAACAGATCATCTTCGCGACTTCGAATTGGGTCACCAGTGAAGGGCAATGCGCCTGGGTCAGGACCAGCCCCAATGATAACCTGGATGTTGTTGGACCTCGCTAAATTCCGTGACGGCGGCTACTTGGATTTTATAAATTTGTTTTCTGCTTTGCTGTTTGGCGAATGCCTCTTACATCATATCTTTCTTTTCGATTATTGCTTTGTTGAACTGAATTGAGCCATCTTTCTCATGGAACTGTGTCAGTCTAAAACTTTGCTGATGAGGCCTCCAGTTTAGAATCCGTCAAGTCCGAAGTGAGCCTTAGGCATCGTGGTACAAAGTCTTCTCAGCGGAGGCCGCTGGTCTAATCAACCAGTGAGAGCCAAGAGGAGCCCCGGGCAATGCGTTTGGGGCTTCTCTTTGGTTCGTTGGGGCGCATCATGCCGAACCCTTCACGCACCTGCGATGTATGAAAGTTGTACTTGTGTTCATTGGGCAGAACTGGACAGTGGCATATTGCTAAATCGTCTTCGGTTTTTGGACATATTCCGCAGGTAATCTGTTCTAAGTGACGGTCTCCTTCTTTGTGCTACTCCCCAGCCGAGCAGATGGACTCGTCGAAGAGCTATTCGTTGTCCACGATCCCCGAGCGTACAGACACGCGTCCACCTGTTATCTCGATGCATCACCCGCGCACAGAGCCACGAAGACGTCTCCCGGACGATGTCAGCACGACGCGCCGGCACAAAGCAGGCGCACCCTGGAAGAGCACTCCCTTGAAGAGGCACCCCAGAGAAGCAGTCCCCGCGATGATGCACCCCAGAGTAGCACCCTCGTGAAGACGCGCCGTATAGGAGCAATCCCTTGAAAGGGTAGATACACAAATGGCCATTGCGCCGAGTCAGGTGAAGAGTCACAGCCAGAAAAGCATTCCTTGCTCACTGAACAGGGAAAAGACAGCAAAAAGGGCTTTTATGGCGTCGGTTGAAGTTGACAGCCTCTCCCGTACCAAAATTACGACAGAGTACAGGTGACAATACGCCGTTCTGCAAATAGTCAAAACCCGAGAGCTGTTCGCGACAACATTCCGAGAAGGCAGCCTAGCACCAGACCCGAATTGGATAAGATTCTGCGACCTCTATTGGAGGCTGTCCGTACAAAATAGGTACTTGAGCACCAAGTTTCCAAAGCAGCAAAGCGAAAGGAATACTGTCGATAACTACAAAGGCACGTTAGGACACTTCTGAGCTGCAGGATTGGGTTAGCTGTAGAGCTGTAAAATCAATGTCGGCTTAAATTGCATCATTCCCAGTGGACATCACGTCTGGTCGCGGATTTTCCAGAGGGGCGGGGAGTGTACTTACAATCCTGTAATCCGTCGAGGAAGGAAGCGTGGCACAGATGACTCATCGATCAAGCCGAACAGGTGACCGCAATCACTCCGAAATCGGCGCGTCCGATTTTCCCCCAGTTTTTCCTTTCACTTCCACAACAGCCACATCGGTAAGTCGATGTTTTCATGTCTTTTTTTCTGTACGCTGATATGGATAAGGATATCGCGATGCCAGATCCTGCCTCCAACAGTGCCAGTCGTATCACGAACGTTATGCCCGCCAACTTCCTCTGTGACAGCCAGACGCTATCCGCAGTTGCCCAGTCGAAGCTAGCAGACGAGAAGGCGTTATCCGCATTGGATGAAGAGCTTCCTGCTCTTGAAGCTCGTCTACAACAGCTCAAGGCGGAGACGGCAACTCTTGAGCAGCTCATCGTCGACAAAGTCAACGAGCAGACGCGTCTGCGCTCTTCTATTGCCGTGCATACGTCCCTACTTGCACCTTCTCCCATCCGCTCTCTCCCAGGCGAGATCTTGAGCGAAATCTTCCGCTATTATGTCGCAATCTCCCAACCTGTGACATATAATAGTTTTGACGACATCGTTGCATCCCACCGCATCCACACACCTATTCTCCTAGTCTGTCGTCGATGGCGTACGACCGCTCTGGCTGATCCACGGCTGTGGACCACCATTCCTTTGGCTGTTTCTGACGACGGCAGACGGGAATACACTCATCCTTTGATATTAGGTTCTCCTGAGCAGCAGACTGCATATTCACAGGCCCTTGAAAGACGAATAGAGGCCACTTCTACCCTTCCTCTCAACCTTCTCTTCTACTTGTGTGCAGTCTCTTATTTCAACACTCCCACTTACGCAATTTCCACCTTCCCGACGTTGCTTCGTTTGTTCCCAAGGGCGGATACCATTAGCGTTTTCCATTCTTCACGCCATTTGGACAATCCCGAGCTCGCCTCACTGATCGACGCTGCCGATATCCCACTGGCCACCCGCGTTCATACGGCCCGAGTATTTTTCCATGAGCATGAAGAGTTTCATCAAAAAATAATGTCTGCCATACCCAATGTCGAAATCCTAGAGATATGGTCCTACTTCGGCGAACCAGTGCGTCTTATTCATCTTCCAAATCCAGGACGTTGCCTGCGCAGCTTTCAAGTAACTGGGCCCATGCCTCTTGTCGACGTCCTTGCTCTTTTAGATCGTACGCCACTCCTCGAGATCCTCAAGGTCGACATCAAAGCGCCCAATACGGAAAACTGTCGCGTCGTAACTCATACCCGTATCTCGACCTTCCATCTCAGGGGGACGACTACACGGGAAAACGATGCCATCTTCCAGCATCTTACATTTCCCGCCCTCCGTTCTCTGTCTCTCTCTAGGAGAGATGGCAAGCAGCGATGGCCTCAGCCAAGTCATATTGCCTTTCTGCGGCGCTCTGGCTGCATGCTGACCAAGCTTGCCTTCTTTTTCTCCAAATTCGACGACACACTCCTCATGGAACTCCTTTCGTTACAAAAGGATCTCCGCGTCATGCAGCTTAACGTCTTTGGACTCGCTGGCGGAGGGCTCCTTTCGATGTCCATCCTCGAGTTTCTGTCCACAATACCCGAGGGTGCAGTAGATCGTCCACTCCCGGCGCTGAAGGTCCTTATGCTCCCGGCGCTTCCAAGCCAATTGACAAGGGTGCAACGGCTTGTCCAATCGCGTTCTGGAGACCAAGCTCAGTCGGATGGCATTGCGCACCTTTCAAAAGTTGACCTTCGAGTACAGATGAAACGGAAGGAAAGAGAAGGCAAACGGATGGAGCACGCGGCTATGTTTGAGGCGTTTGTAAGCGCAGGTATAGACATTAAGCTCCCATATGGAAGTTAGTGGTAAACTGGTTCTGCTCAGACCAAAAGGGTGTAAGTAGTGTAGAATCCTCGCGATAAAAAGAAATGATTCGTCTCTCCCATGTGTTGAACGCGGTCACCTGTCCCAATTTGGGTCAGCGGAAGACAAAAAAGCGTCCCGACATCATATAATGGATAAATGCTAATGATACATGCAATACTGTCATCAAATGCAAGCAAAAAAAAGCGTGAACATTACAACACACAAAATGCAAGATAGCAAACTTGAAAAAAAAGGGGGGCCGGCCGGCTGGCTATTCAACAGCATCAATGACCGCCACAGCCTTCATAGCCTCCACCGCAGCAAGGTGACACGGCAAAATAGGATTAATCGTCCCGCGACGAATGCTGCTTCGCTTCGCAGCGGAGAGCACGGAGAGCGCAAAGTAGGAATGCGTAATGTCGCGCAGGAGCTGCTGGTAATCTGCAGCGGGGTACGCACACCCCACGGAGCGGATCTTGTGCAGAAGATGCACGTGCAGCATCGTCGACGAGCCGGAGGACGGAACGCGGATGAGGGTAGAGCTGGCGTGGGGGACGAGAGGGAGGGTATGTGGGTATTCCTCGTGTCCGAGGTCCATGGACGCACTATCAGAGTCACCCCCATGGGCCGGCGAGGGATCGGGTATGTGTCTGCTGTCCAGGCCCATGTCTGCAGGCGTCGGCGGGACAGACACGGGCAATGGCGAGTGTTGGAATAATGCGTAGGTGGTAGCCGAGACGTCCATGAAGACGGGGTTGGACGTGCTCTTGTTAGGTTTCGAACTCGACATTGAAACGGATCGGCCGACGGGTTTTGAGTGTGGAGGAGAGGAATCAAAGTCTGGTCGCGAAGTGAACATCCACGGCGTGGATGGGTCAACCGACACTATAGAAACATGAACGGGTCCCATTTCCGTGGGCTCATAAGCGCCGTTCTCGAGATGGGAAGTCCAAGCTAACGTGAAGCGTCAGTTTCAGCTCGACAAAGCAAAGGGGAAGTAACATACCATCCAACTCAGGTTCCTCCATCGACCCCAGCTTGGCAATGACAATCCTCCACTCAATATTTGCACGCTTGGCAAACCGCGAAGTGAAGTCCCACACTTTCGAAACGAGGAACGTCATCTCATCCACCTCAGTATCCGGATCACCTCCTCCGCCCTTCACAGTCAACCACACTCCCAGGTCATGCCCTTCACCACGCTGATCAACACATGAAGCAAACAGCCATTTACCACAATCGCTTATCGCATACCCGACATGGAGGAACGTTCCCTTCTCCATCACATCGAGGCTCACAGAAGGCGACTCTGTCTTGAGCGGGCTATAAATGACTTTCGACTGTTGTGGTGTTCGGGCAAGAACAAAAGCAGGATCCTCCAGGTGCTTCTTCACCTCCCCGACCTGGAACAATTTCCGTGACATGGAGCGGACGACAGGGACGAGGATACGGTCGTACAAAGACAAGCATAGACTGTCAAGGTGACTGTTATACTCTGATCGTAGGATCTGTTCAGGAATAAACTGAAACAGAATGTGAGAGTCGGAAGCCTTGGATGCTTTCCGGACGACAGAGAAAAGCTGCCGCATCACAGGCGACTGAACATGCATCGTGGCGATGGGCGTCAGAATGAAAACAACTATGTTCGTTCTCGGAGGAGGTTCGGGAATTCCGGTGACAAAAGCATCTACGCACAATTTAACACAGCAAAATGGTAAATACAGAGTCACTCACCGAAGCTTTTCCTAAGCGCTGAATCGTACCGCATTTTCACGATCCCGTCATCGCAAAAGTCGCTTCTACCTGGAGTGACTTTGCCGAAATGCTTTGCCTAGAAAGAACATGAGCATTTCCCCAATGAATCTAACAAGGACACCGACCTCGTAAGCCGTATGCAGCGCCGACAGCCAATCTCTCGCGATATGTGAAATGTCCTCCTGTGACACATCAAATGTAAAGAACGCTTGAATGTCCTTCTTGCCACTGCGAGGGCCAAGGCCCAGCTTATCCCAAAAATTCAAGGCTGGAGGCACCAACTCAATAACAGCCTCGCCTTTCCCGACCAACACCCTCGGAGGCTCCAATTTCTCGAAACGCGAGTCCGGACTGTCTACAAAGTCATTCTTCAGTTATCATCAGGCGCAGAGCAATATAACCCACGAAGGTTGAACAGCTCATCCATCGTAACGGGCGCCTTCACACCGTTAACAGCCGCGAACAAGCTGCTCACAGCCTGTACGTCCTTTCCCCACATATCGCCCCCACGAGTCGTTCCTTGGCAGTTGACATCTGACCACACGGCGGACCAGATCTGGTTTTCCACTATCTCGCGTCCCAAGCTCTCAGCAGCCGCTTCCAGCATTCTCCCTTTACCACCACGACCAGGAGATACCGGTGTAGGTACCGACGACACGCCCGTTCCAATTGCGACTCCAGTATTGCCGCCAGGATTGACGCCGGATCGTAGAGGCCCGCTTAGGGGGAGCATGAATTCGTGCTTGAACTGTAGCGGAAGTAGTGCTGGACCTAGAGGGAGATACACCGGCAAAGGCGTCGACGGACGTTCGCCCTCCGCATCATCATCACTGTCATCGTCATCCATATCCTCATCGCTGTCCTGAACGTCTTCATCGTCCTCGCAGTCGCCCCTCGCCTCGGCCCACTCTTTCTCCCAGTCATCCTTCTCAGATCTTTCAACAACCTTCTGCTTCAGCATGACCAACCGCTTGATCACACCGAGACTCGGATCGGTCTTCCGCTCATACCACCCATCTGCTTCGTATGGTGGGCTCATCAACCCACTCCGGAACTTGCCTGCACTATACTTGCCATCTACTCTCCGATAACTCTCGTCGAAAGGAATCGCGTCCCATTCTCCCATCGGCTCGTCAGGTGTCACTTCAGTATGCACGTTGACATCGGCCATGCGAAAATCCGGTATCGTCTTCTCTGCCGCAGGACTGGGAAGCGCATGATGCACATCAGGCGTAGCAAGATGCGTGTGAACACTGCCAATCCCACCTACGTCCCACATTTCCTCCGCAACGCCAGCGGCTGGCGTCAAACCGGTGGTAATGCCCGGGACCACAGCAGGCTTCGTGTCGAAGAAACTGAAATCGTCTTCTGTAAAATCGGCTTCAAAGTCAGCCATACCCATCATGCCACTGGTCTCTGCAACGTTGTTGACTTCGAAGGAGAGGAAGTCGTTCATCCAATTCGAGTCAAAAGAACCATAAGAAGATTGAATGGGTTGAGGGTCCACGTCCATGGGAACTTGTTGCATGACGACTGGAGAGGCATTTCCCGGAGGAGGAGGAATAACAGCATTAGCTTGGGGAGGAGAGGGATAGAAGGTGTCCGCGGTTTGCTGTATTGGTGCTGAGTGTGGTGGAGGCTGAATTGGTATTGATGGTGGTTGTTGGGGCGGTGACGGTTGTGGTACGGGCTGCGGTGTTTGTTGCGGTGCAGGAAATGCCTGCGACGGTGTTCTGGAGAGCTTTTTCAGACGCTCCCTTTCTCGCTCCCGCTCCTTTGCGACTGCGTCGACAAAACCACCGACCTCTTTCGCGATGCGATCAATATCGCGGCTTTTGGAGCCAGTTAGTGTACGAAAGGCATTGGTAGAGCTGGGACTGGAGAGCGAGAGAAACGACATGGCGGGGGTAGGGGAACTAGTTCCTGAAGGTGAAGATTGTAAGGTGGCCGGAAGAGTGGGAATGTAGGGCAATGGTGGATGGTTGGATGAGATGGATTGCACGCAGAGACAGGTTGGATAGATGATGGTTACACCCTTGTCTTCGCCCTGCCTGTTCTCTACAATAACCCAAGCAATGATATACGTGTCGGGATCCCGTATATGTGCACCTAGACCGATGAAGGATTCACGAAACTGCTTGGACAATGCAGACGTCGGACCATGGTACCAAGTGAGGAAATATGCCGGCGTCCCATATGGCAGGAGAGATATAGGTGTCCCGGCAGGCAAAGACGGGGCAAGGGAGACAAAGGACGTCGGAACCAGAATCGGATGGACAATGAGGCGAGACTGGGTGAGGTGTACCTGCAGAAAGCAGTATAGAAATGGCCTGTTGTGAATAAGTACTAGTACAAGATAATATAGACGACGGACCGTGTCACTGCCCATGGAGCAGACCACTCATTAGTAGGCGCGGCATAAGATATCAAGAATCCGGCCTTGAGGCGACCTCGGACACACAGGGCGCGGGCAACGCTGTCGATAAGGGAGTCGCGGACAGCATTAAGAAAGTGGGAGACAGTTGTCCGAAGGGCCTTGGGCGGGAAAGCTGGTGATACGAGGTCCTGCGGGGAAAACGATGACGATTCGACGACTGCGCTCAAGTCAGCGATGCTCAACGACGGCACAGCGAGCTCACCAGTCAGCCCCGATAAGTCGAGGTCGCTAAACGGGTCGACCTGAGGCAGTATTCGGAAGATATGCATACACGAAGTGGCAGCAATGTGCACACTGGTCAGTAATGAGTCGACGAGCGCGCTGTCGCCATTCTGCTCAACGATGCGCCGTCGCAGCGCCTCGATTGTCGCTGGTACCGGCGATGAGACGACGAGGAAGGCTACGTTGGATACGTTGGCGTCGAGCGTCGCGACATTGAGAGACATCGAGGAAGCATTGATGATTATGTAATGCTTACCTTCCGTAAATCTGTCAGTGTTATTATTGGCGCCACGATGCCTAAGGCTCGACGGTTTCTAAACCTGTGTTCGAACACATATATTTAAACCTGTTTTCGAACGCATATATGCGCATCTAAATCTCTGTTCGGACGCATATATGCGCATCTAAACCTTTTCGAACGCATATATTCGCATCCAAACCTGTTTTCGAACGCATATATTCGCATCCAAACCTGTTTTCGGACGCATGTATTCGCATCTCAACCTTTTCGAACGCATATATTCGCATCCAAACCTGTTTTCGAACGCATATAAGTAGTCGCATCCAAACCTATTTTCGGACGCATATATTCGCACCTAAACCTTTACAATGCATGTACTTATCTGCACTGCGAGTTGCTTACAATTCCCTTTTAATCACTAACCTGCTGCCCCATGTTTGGCGGCGAGTTATAATTATCCAAACATGCATTGATTATACGACAAAACCCTATGTACGCGACGTCAATGTCGCTTGTGTAGACTAGATGCAGATGGCATACTCTACTAGAATCTACATGCTAAGAACACAAAAGATATATCATCCGTAGCGACCGCGCCAGGACGCACATAATCCTACCAATGCCCTTTTCAGAGGCTGTGCAAGAATGTTCCCAAACTATTGTCAGTTCCATACCACCGACTTCTGTATGAAAGCCCAATGTCTATGCCTGCCCTTACAAACCCCTCAAACATAACCGCGTGCACCATCCGTTTGACTTCACTTCCCTTCCCTTCCATCCGTACTCGAAGGTCAACTTTTGAAAGGCGCGCAATGCCGTCCGACTGAGCAGAACGCGATTGGACAAACTGTTGCAGCCTTTTCAATTGCCCTGGAATCACCGCGAGCGTAAGGACCTTCAGCGCCGGGACTGGACGATTCAATGCACCCTCGGGTATTGTGGACAGAAAGTCGAGGATGGACATCGAAAGGGGCCCATGCCCAACAAGGTCAAAGACGTTAAGCTGCATGACGCTTAGATCCTTTTGTAACGAAAGGAGTTCCATGAGGAGTGTGTCGTCAATTTTGAGGAGACGGAGAGCAATTTCTGTCAGCATGCAGCCAGAGCGCCGCAGAAAGGTAATATTGCTTGGCCGAGGCCATTGATTCGTGTTCTGTCTCGTGGATAGAGACAGAGAACGGAGGGCGGGCAATGTAAGATGCTGGAAGATAGCATCGTTTTCCTGTGTAGTCACGCTGAGATGGAAGGTCGAGAGACAGGCATGGGTTACGACACGACAGTTTTCAGTACTGCGCGCATTGATGCTGCAGACCTCGAGGGTCTCGAGGAGTGGCGCACGATCTAAAAGAGCAAGGAGGTCGACAAGAGGTATGGAACCATAGGGTACTCGCAAGGTGCGCAGACAACGTCCTGGATTTGGAAGATGAAGAAGACGCGATTCAGTCAGGAAGAGGGAGCGTATCTCTAGGTGTTCAACATTGGGTATGGCAGACATAAGTTTACGAAGAATCGCTTCTTCTAGGCAAAATACTCGGGCAGTATGAACGTGGGTGGCCAGTAGGAGCTCTGCCCCATCAATCATTGAAGCGAGGGGGAATGGCAATGGGCAGTTCGCGTAGAGAGAAGCAAGCGCTAATGGTATCCGCCCTTGGGAGCAACCGAAGGAACGTCTGGAAAGTGGAAATTGCGTAGTTGGGAGTGGTGTAAGTACTGTATGGAACCACGTAGAAAAGAAGGTTGAGAGGAAGGGTAGAAGTGGCCTCTATTCGTCTTTCAAGGGCCTGCCAATATGCAGTCTGCTGCTCAGGAGAACCTGATATCAAAGGGTGAGTGTAATTCCGCATGCCGTCGTCAGAAACAGGCAAAGGAATGGTGGTCCACAGCCGTGGATCAGCCAGAGCAGTCGTTCGCCATCGACGACAGACTCGAAGAATAAGAGTGTGGACGCGGTGGGATGCAACGATGTCTTCAAAAGTAGTATCATATACTGCAGGTTGGGAGATCGCGACGTAATAGAGGAAGATTTCGCTCAAGATTTCGCATGGGAGAGAGCGCATGGGAGAAGGCGCAAGTAGGGACGTATGCCTGGCAATAGACGAGCGCAGGCGCGTCTGCTCGTTGACCTTGTCGACGATGAGCTGCTCAAGAGTCGCCGTCTCGGCCTTGAGCTGTTCTAGACGAGCTTCAAGAGCAGGAAGCTCTTCCTCCAATGCGGATAACGCCTTCTCGTCTGAGAGCTTCGACTGGGCAACTTCGGACAGCGTCTGGAGGAAGTTGGCGGGCACAACGTCCGTGATGCGATTGACAGTGTTGGAGGCAGGATCCATTGCGATATCCTTATCTGCGTTTAGCGTACAGAGAAAAAGACATGAAAATATTGACTTACCGATGTGGGTGGCTGTTGTGGAAGTGAAAGGGAAAGGGAAAGTCTGGGAAAGTTGAACGCGCCGATTGCGGTCACCTGTTCGGCCTGATCGATGAGTCACATCTTTGCCACGCTTCCTACCTGTGTCGTCTCGTCCACAAGATGAGGGTTACCCACCACCACCACCACCTCGTTGTCGCTGGATTACAGGATTGTAATTACACTCCCCTCCCCTCTGGAAAATCCGCGACCAGACGTGATTTCCGTCGGGACTGATGCAATTTGAGCCGACATTGACTTTACAGCTCTACAGCTAACCCAATCCTGCAGCTCATTCGGAAGTGTCCTAACGTGCCTTTGTATTTATCGACAGTACTGTTCCTTTCGCTCTGATGCCCTGCAAACTTGGTGCTCAAATGCCTATCTTGTACGGACAGCCTCCAATAGAGGCCGCATGATTTTATCCACTTCGGGTCTGGTGCTCTGCCTTCTCGGAACTCGCTAACAGCTCTGGGATTTTGACTATTTTCGGAACGGCGTGTTCTCACCTGCATGTCGTAATTTTGGTACTGGACTGGAGAGGCTGTTAACTTCAACAGCTGTAGCATCGGCGCAATGAAAGCCCTTTCTGCTGTCTTGTCCCTGCTTGAGCAAGAAATGCTTTGGTGACTATGGCTCTTCACCTGACTCGGCGCAATGGTCATTTGTGTGCCTACCATTCAGGATCAAACCATTGATCTCAGCGTGCCCCTGAATACGGAGAGGAAAGGAAAGGAAGACGCACGGCACCTTTCACAGAGTTCACTCTTTGCCCATTTTCGATGTACAGCCTCAGGTTCGCTTCCTTCTCCTAGTATGGCCTACTTATAAGTTGGCACACAGCGTTGTAGATCAAGTCGCTGCTCTGCCCACTGTCATGAGCCTCTATCTTCCTCGGCTGGCCATAGCTCCAGCATCTTATCATAGCTCTCATGACGGGCGATCTGCGCGCCACTCACATACTGGAGGCTCACGACACTTATCGGTTCGCGTGCCACACCGAACGTATAGTGTTAATCACCTAGTCAGTTATCACGGTGGAGTTGTAGTTGTCCCCGCTTCTGTATCATTGAGTGGAAGTGGGGTGCGCCGCGGATCCATCGCGTCAAATCAAGGATCTGGAGTGCGCGGCGTGATTCCACCCATTTATCCTAGCGACAGTATCTCTCAGCGCGGTTCCTCAGTGGGCAGCCCGCCATCTCATGTCTACGGTCCGGTTGCTCACAACGCGTTGACGTGCTATCGTGGAAACCCATCGCCCGCTGCTACATACCCGTACGGTCCTATGGTGCGGGCCAACGACTACGTATACAACCCACGGCCTACACAACTCGCACTTTCCCCGGCCCCTCCCCAGAACTACTATTCCCCGACGTCAGCACCACGAAGCTCTGTTACAGTACATGTCCTCCCTCCTCCTCCTCCGTCGCGCCAACCACTTGCCATGTATGCGGCACTGCCATGGGGTTTGGACAGTACCCGACAGCACCGAGGGTGGTTGCGGTTCCTGTGATGATGATCAATTGTCCTTGCACCCTCGCTGGTACGTTGTATTCTCCGATCTTCCAAGTGCTGTACAGCTGACATCGTGTCTGTAGCTACTGGCGCGTATGTACACGGGGCGTACTATAAGGCAGATGACTACTTCCGCGGCGCAAATTAGTATAAGAAACTATTGTTCTGAAGTTCCTTTGTTTCCTGCACAAAATGATATGTATTGTATTGTGTGAATGGTCGTTTGAGCTGGCACAGGATGAGGATACGCGTTCGAACAGGGCGCCATCTAAATGGATTAACAGCTCGGAGGACCTGTAGTCCTAGGTACTGACTCCCCATGGAGTCGCTGTGATGTGTAAGCTTCATCATGATCGGACACTGTCTTTCCATAGAAATCAACATGGGAGAAGCGCCGAAAGCGCGCCACAGCCTGAGTACTCGGAACACAAGTCGAAAGTTGAGAGCGGTCCGTAGGATCATGACGACGGATGATGGGAGTTCAATACATTAATATCTTGCGAGTCATTTGCAACGATGTCGGCTGAACGGTACTAAGCATTGCGGTGAACCATGTATTTGTTTGGGGGAGGGGCCCGGAGGGCGCTTCCAGCTGGAGATACGGCTGAGGAGCCAGCGCAATAGGAGGGAGCAAACTCGGGCTCTCTCAAGTTGCCGGCGTTTAAAATTTGAAGGTCCGCCGGCTTGAGCCGAGTGCTAATTATTCGGCACGGACTCACGGTTCACCTTCTCCTTCGTACGCTCACCACGGTATGCCTCAGCTCTTGCGGACGCGCCTGAAACGGTCCGCAGGTCGGGCTTGTGTCTTTCCAACACTCACTTCGGCTAAAAGGCTTGCTTCAGACGAGATTGAATGTGAATGACTGCCAATCAAAGATTCGACGTTGCTACAACCTTCCAGCACAAACGGCGACGCGAACTCTGCACCAGTCTCTCACGCACCGGCTGATGATCTTCTGAATTCTAAAATCTCGCTTCGTTTCCCGCCCCAGTACTTTGGTGCTTCGGCGCTCTAGTCTCATCTGTCCTGAGTACGTCTTTTCGCCACATGCTACCTTCCTAGGGTACCGGCGTCGTCCATCCCTCTCATTGTATATAGACCCTATGTTAGCGCTGGGGATCTGTAGTGCTCATCAGTCAAACTGGGACTGTATGAGCGTGTCACTACAGTGCCGTCAGGTTTAATTAAAACGTATGTATCTTCCATCGATCCGTTCCGAAGCTATAAAACCGACTTCTATGTTCAGACAGTCAGGCTGCATCTTCTTTCTTATCTCTCGCCTCAGATACCGGCGTTCACGTCGGAAACATGGGGCCACTCGCTATACTGTTCGTCTAGTCTCCTCTGGAACGATTCATTTGGGCTAATCCTGAGCACACAGGGTCTGGCTACCAGTGGCATTTTCCATTCATATTTTGGTGCCATCTAACACTACCGTGGACGTCTCTACAAGCGTCACGGTCATTTTCGAGAATTCGGACGCTCCAACGAACATCTTTCTGAAGGAATTCGAAGTCGATGACAACGAGTTCAACGAATCTGTGCTCTTCCCTGTCGCTTTCCCAACCTCCACCGTCTTGGTAAACATGACATTCCCAACGGTACAGTAAGCGCGACATTTGTGTCCATCTAACATCAAACTGAGTTCACGTTGCTAGAAATTATGTTGTCGTTGCTGTCACCGATCCTCAGTGAGTGCCTTCTTGACACGGCTATGTCTACCTCAATTTCTAGGTGATCAGAGATTGGACTCTCACAGATGCTCTCGCCAGAAGTCTCGAAATTCAAGTCTTAGACGATGATGACCAGGACGGCTAGCCACGGCGGCGACCACGGCTTTACAGACGGTCTTACAAGCTCTATCCCGCAAGCTTCTCCTTCTAGGACCGCGTAAGCAGTCTCGGTGACTGTATAGCACTTGTTTCACCTCATTTCCAGGTCGCTTGATATGGGGGATGGTGATAATGCCTCTGGCCACCGAGGTAGAAGAAGGCCAGCGTTCATGTGTACTTGTTGCTCCGCCATCTCAACGAATGTCTCTCCAGCTCAAATCATCTAAACACCGCTGTAATTGTCGGTTTGATTTTTGGCATCTCAGCATTCTGGGTTCTCCTCGGCCTACTGGTGTATTGTTTGATTCGTCGAAGGGATGCGAGTCACTGTAAGCTTTTTATTCTCAAATATGTTCGCTTGCTAACCAGATTTATAATAGCCACCGAACGACAGCGCGATGACAAGAATATAACACCGTTTGGTCTGCGAACATCACACCCCTTTAACGACAACATCACCAATCAAGTTGATCAAGAGGCTCTCCTTTCGTGAGGGAAGCGAACATGGAGAGAGGTAAAATCCATACCCTATGACCCCACTACCTTCCGATTCTCAAGGCAAAGTACAGGCAATGGCGTTGGGAAGACACCCATGTCGGTCTCCGAGTAATGGGACGACACGCACCATCTACGCCGACTCGGGGAGTCGATTCTTTGTTGGCCAGCCCAATCGTTTACCGGCACAGAACACGCCACATTCTCATACTTCCCATGGCTCATCCGCACAGGTAATGCCCGCTGGGGCCACTATAGCCGCTGATCGGGCTTATCTCTTGACAGATGCGCTCGCCCCAGACTGAGATCAGTCATCGTGATTCGTGCTGTGATGCCACACCCGCCATCGAAGTCGTTCAGTTGCCGATGCATGTTCACCACCCATTTCGCTTTGCGGATCCCTACCCGCCTGATTACGTCTCTGTACAGACTGTTGAGCGTGACGAAATTGACGTGCGTGCCATGTCGAGTCGGTAGGTAGGTAGAGACGGCACCAGCACTTTGTAAGGACGTCTGCATCGAAGGTCTCGTTAGGACAGATTTTTACTGAATAAAGACTATTTTCGCTTTATCTGTTCTCTTGTTACGAGCACGCAAGCCGCCTGGATCAAGCACACGAGGGAACTTCTGCACCGGTACCTTCTCAATCTTTTGTTGCATTTCATCATACTTACTAAATCACAGATTCATGAAAGAATGTGATAGGAAACCATAGAGTCTGGAGCCATCACACCGCACTTCAACGATGATGCAACTCGTCCGTGATGTTGAAGCCTCGCCGCAGTGGATGCCTCCTCAGAGTGTTGACGCATCACGATGATAACAGGATAGTGACAATTTTCCAGTTATCTTGGGTGTTACGCTCGCTCTTCTCAACCCGAAATTCTACCTCGAAACGACTCTTCGCACACATTCAGTTCGCACACGATCATCATTTACGCGTCAAGTAAGAGTTCGCGACAATGGCAGATTGGTCGCATGTGCATCTTGACAATGATATCGATGGATCTCGATTGAGGCTTAACTGGCCGCTGCTAGTGAGGCTTGTTGTTTTTGCTCGTACCATCCCGCCTTGGGGAACCACTTTGTTTGGGATGGGACTCGGCTTTGCTCCTCATTACAACGGTGTGTCTGAATTATCTGGTGCTGGACATGATTTGATGCAGATATAGTAGTCGGAGGTTCGAGGAAGTTGCCACGACCGCCATTGTAATGAACCTGATCGTCATCTCAAAGCTGTAGTATCTCAAGACCGGGACAGTGTTCGACGCGGGAGGATGATCAGAGTTTTCCTGTGGTTCTCTCCCAACACATGTTGTCATGCGCGTGAGTTGATGTTTGCATGGCCGTGCGCCAAGCTTCTCGTTTCAATGGTGCCGGATACACCCAACTTTTTAGGATGTTCGCTCCCTGTTGCCGGCATGAGAACAATGATCGTTGCCTCTCACAGACATCTTGTTGGTGAAGAATCCAAGAACGAAACAGGAGGTGACGTGATATCTCTTCTGCCCATCCTTTCTTTCGCTTTCTTCAATTTCGTTTCCTGAATCTTCAGGCTGGCTATGATTATTCTGGGTCGTTTATTCGCACTTTTGTACGTCGGCCACTGAATACGACGTACCGCCTCTTACGACAGCTCGGCTTGCAGGGTCTGGCTACCATGGTCGGCTTGTTTGCAGATTGTTGTGGCCAATACGACAACGCAGGGAGCCGACACGAATGTGACGCTTATCTATGAGCCTGGCGATCCCGAACAGTTGTTTCTCAAGAAATACAAGCTGGATGCGGGAGAGTTTGCCCAACCCGTCTTCCCAGTGGATTCCTTCAATGCAACTACCTCAACATTCATAGTTTTCTTTTCCCCCATGTCAGTAACTATACTAGCTCCCTAGCGTGCTTATTGACCATTCTCATAGGCGATATCAAGTTATGGCGGTTGACAACACCAAGTATATCTTCCTCAATTTCTCAGAGTGGCGCGATTTCTGACGAATGGCTTAGCAACCCGATAGTGGAGAATGCGCTTGCGAGAAGCAACGTGATCCAAGTCGGGAAGAACGCGACCTTCTCTGGCAGTGATAATGATGGTGGTGGTGCCACCGTGACTACCAGTGCCAGTGATAACAGTGCCAGTGATTCTTCAATTCAGATATCTGGGACCACTTCGACTTCGCAAACCACTTCTGGGTATGTTTTCATCCGTGCACTAGCGATGTGATGTCTGATATCACGAAAAGAATTAACACGCTCATAGCTGGGATCATTGTTTTGGGTCTAGCCACAGTCTCCCTCTCTGGCGTGCTCATCTATATATTCGTCCGCCGCCGCCGCCTCCACCAGAACGCTGCTCGCGTAGCGTGTCAAGCTGTTCCTCAAAACATAGATGAACGTTCTTCTGGCCATATGCCAAATTTTCGACCTGAATTGTCTGCGTCGCAGATGAGTCACGATCTGCCACTGAGTCCAGTAAGTAGTCTCACAATGCCCTGAACGATATGACGAGTTATCTTCAGGGAAGTTCGGTCCATGGGTCAACAGAGCCCCCAGTTGTCGAGATCACGAGGGATCGTTATCGTTCGGGCTCACTTTACTCAAACAACACTTCCCTCCCAGAGTATGCAAGTGTATGGAGTCGTAGAGGGGTTGCTCAACCCTCACGAACAGAGTCATCGGAGCCTTTCATCGAGATGATCACAGGGGAACACGCGCCTTCGCTTCATTCGAACAATAACAGGTTGCCACCTCCGGAATATGCAACTGCATCTCGGGAGTCTGAGAGGGTTCAGGCAGAGGCTGCTTACGAACTCGGAGCTTCAAACAACGTATCTACGAGCGCAGACTTGATCAGTCTAACTCGGAAGACGGCGATAAGGATAGGGACGAGCGGAATGACGACGACGACGTAGATAGTGAGGACAAGGACAAGGACAAATGACTATCTCTTCGTGGTCGCTTGTCGAATTGCAGATGGGACCATATATTGAAGGAGAATACGTTACAACATCTCGACAGCTGACTTCGGATCCGTGCAGCGACAGGGCTATGCATCGGTCGCTTTCCCGTTGTCTCCGTGGGAGACCAGGGCAAAATGGTACCCACAACTGCTGTAATCTCTTGGGTTCATGCGTTGATCTCGTCACCCGCCAACAAAATTGTACAGTTTCAAAGTATCCGTGAGGAGAAGGGCGTTTGGACAGGCCACGCGATCCCTACCGCATTTCTGCATCATCCGAGAACACTGCATACACGAATATGGCTGTATACATCAGCTTGGCGGGTGAGGTGAGATCTCCATCCCACCATTTTAGCGGCGTTTATGATGTGAGCTGTCAGTTGCCGGTGTTTCACTGATAGTTGCATCTTACCTCTACCTTCAATCAGTGTCAATGGCAGATCTAAAGACTATACGGGAGACGACGCGATATCTCTCCTTCCCACCCTTCTCCTTTCTCTCCTTCACGGTCTTTTTTTCTTCGTTTCCTGAATCCTCAGGCTGGCTATGATTGTTCTGGGTGGTTTATTCGCACTTTTGTACGTCGGCCACTGAATTACGACGTACGGCCTCTCACGATAGCTCGGCTTACAGGGTCTGGCTACCATGGTCGACTTGTTTTGCAGATTGTTGTGGCCAATACGACAACGCAGGGGGCCGACACGAATGTTACGCTTATTCACGAGCCTGGTGATCCCGAACAATTGTTTCTCAAGAAATACCAGCTGGATGCGGGGAGTTTGCCCAACCCGTCTTCCCAGTGGATTCCTTCAATGCAAATACCTCGACATTCATAGTTTTCTTTTTCCCCATGTCAGTCACTATACTAGCTTCTCCTCGCGTGCTTATTGACCATTCTCCTAGGCGATACCAAGTTGTGGCGGTTGACAACACCAAGTATATTTTCCTCAATTTGTCACCGTGGCGCGATTTCTGACGAACGGCTTAGCAATCCAACACTGGAGAATGCGCTTGCGAGAAGCAACGTGATCCAAGTCGGGAAAAACTCGACCTTCTCTGGCAAGGATAACAATGATGGAGGAGGAGGAGGAGGAAGTGGTGGTGGCAATAAAGGCAACAATAATGGCCATCACCAGAAGGACGATGACCATTCCGGCACTACTTCACTCGCGACTTCTGGGTATGTTCTCTGCGCGTTAGCGATATGATGTCTGATACAGCAAAAAAGGAATAACACCGGAACCATAATCGGGATCGTGTTTGGTGTTCTAACCTTCCTTTCGATCGTTGGCGTCCTTGGCTATGTCTTCATCCGCCGCCGGCGCAGACGCGCCTTCCGGCCGCAGCGCATGGTGCGAGACTCGTATTCGCCGTCCTCCTTCAGGCAGTACATGACGGAAAAGTACATGGACTCGCCGCCCATGACCGTCCACACGCCATCCATCATCTCGGCGGATCCTTATGGATACCTGAAACGACCAAGCCGCCACCGCCCACATACCCTTCCATCTACGATACCCACACGGCGGCGGATACCATACGCCGGTCCATCATCGCCCCGTCTACAATCACGAGTCTGAACGTCTCGCCATTCACGGATCGGCAGATGCAGATTCATCAGCGGTTGTACGAGCTCCAGCAAGAGCTCCTTAGACTGGAGAAGAAGGGGAATCTGTCGGCTGCGGATACGCTGGGGACCGTCAACGATGAGGTGGAGGTCATGTATGCAAAGACCAAGATCGGGACGTTGCGGGACTTTCTAGACTCACCATGGGCCAAGCACCAGACTGATGAGCTACCGCCAGAGTTGAAATTGTGTTTCTGAGGGCGTGGATCTGTCTGTAAGTAAGCCATTCTTTTTTGGTGCCAGTGGCTGTTTAATTGTCGTCTCCCCGGGAGTGACGAGTCGTAGTAGTGGAAGTGATTCGGAAGACCACCTATAAAGTTCATTATGTATTCATTTAACCAGTTAATAAGTTGGAGAGGCTTCTGGGGGCTGAGAAGAAAAAAATGTTTCAGACTGTAAAAATACGCCACATGCTCATGTGGGCGGGTGTTAGCGTTACAAAATTCTAGCCGTTGATAACACAGCCCAAAATAAGGTCATATTGTTCGCCTGAGGCAAGATACTGCGCGTCAGCTACAGCCCTGAGCTAGCGCAACCTTAGTAAAATACTAAAAAATGACTGCGGCACAATTTAGGGTGGTGCAGTAAACCCTAGGTTTCCATTCACCTCGGGTTTACTGCAGTTTTTAACAGTATCAATACGGTATCGAAACCTCGGATGAGGTATGGGTACAGTTTGATACCGACACATGATGGCACGCTGGCCGTCAGGGAAGCTGAAAGTGGTGGGATAAGGGCGGGCGGAGGGCGGCGGAGGGGTACGCCACATCACGTGGTAAAAGCACGTGCCGGTATCGAAACCGTTACTAACGGTTTCAAAACCAGGGGCCAGGGCCTCCTGGGGTGTCGGTATCAATTCCGTTACTTACACCCCGGAGGTTTACTGCGCCACCCTAAGAAGTAAAGTAACAAGTTAGAACTAAGAACTTAGAAGAAAAAATTGTTTGACACTTCAAAAAGTTCCGATACGGGGAATCGAACCCCGAGCTGCCGCGGAATCGAACTTTATGGGATGTGAAAGGCGGCAATGTTAGCCGTTACACCATATCGGATAGTTCCTCTGCGCCACTCTCTTTTCAGGCCGCCTCAGCGACACCTTCGCACATTGGCTTAACGTTACACTCGTCGGTAAGGTTGACATTAAGCAAACATCAATTTATAAGAATACGGAAACTCATCTCTCCTTTGGACTTCGAGCATATCACTCTTGGCCGCACGCCGCCTAAGCAATACAGATAGGATGTATGTACCTTTCAAAAGTCAATCTTCTTCACCACTTCACCACCCATCGCCCGAACATCGTCCAAACTCTGATACCCAATCAACCCTAACGTCACATCCAGATCCGCCATCGTCTGTCTCAGCACCTGCTCCACTCCCTCCTGTCCCGCAATGATGGAGCCCCAGAGGTACGCACGTCCCACTGCATAAATAAATATGTGTCAGTGCTAGAGGCAGGCAAGATGGCTGTAGCGACTAACAAAAAACACCCTGCGCCCCGAGGGCGAGCGCTTTAATAATGTCACTCCCCGTTCGTACGCCCGAGTCGAGGAGGACGGACAAAGTCCCCGCTTTTTGAGCCGCTACGACTTTCGGCGACTGCATGATGTCGACTAGAGCGTACAGCGACGGGATGGCACCGTCGACTTGACGCCCTCCTGCACATTGTCAGGTTACACGCAGATGTACGCGTTTGGAGACGCGTACCGTGATTAGACACGACGATCCCATCAATCCCATATTCCAGCGCCTTCTCCGCATCCTACACATCAATCAGCCCTCTGACACCGACATTAATATAAAGGCTTACACTAGCTTTCAAAATGCCCTTCAAAACAATCGGCCCCGTCCAATTGTCTCTCAAAAACCTCAACGCATCCCAGGACCGGTAGTGCCCCGAGCACACCTCCGCCACCCAGCCCATACCAACCTTCGCCTCGTGCGCCTGGTGGGCGTCGCCCTGCTGCAGCAGCGCGTCTAGTTTCTTGTACTCGTACGGAAACGAGGGACGATGGTTCGTCACTGGTTTTAGTCCAAGCTTTGCCATGAACACAGGATCGGAGCGTCCGACTTCGTTCCCGTATCCGTGGAGCGGGGGCGCGAACGCTATGATCATCGTCGTCATAAGGCAATGATACGCGTAGACAGAGACAGCGACATACTTGCGTTAATATCATGCGTACGCCATCCAATCGAAAAGTTGTCTAGTGTGACCACAAGCGCACTGTATCCGTTGTCCTTCGCTCTCTTGAGCAGAGACAACGTGATATCGTCTGATTTAGGCCTGGAACGCCATCAACAAAGAAACTCTTAGACAGCTCGACATCATACCAATAAAGCTGAAAAAACCTATGCCCATTCCCATTCGCCTCCGCAACATCCTCAATACTCCTCGAAGCCACACTGCTAAGCACAAACGGCACACCAAGGACCCTACCCGCTCTCGCCGGGGCGAGCTCACCTTCCTCCGTAAACAGCGCCTGCGTTCCGATGGGACCTATGACGAGCGGTGTCGGATACCGAACTCCAAGTATAGTTGCCTGTCAGGCGGTAATCAATCTTTGATTCTCATGATCAAATGAGAACCGCCAACCTCAAGATTGCGGTGGGTGGTGTCGACCATCATACGCGGTATGATCCTGTACCGCTGAAAAGCCTTGATGTTGGCGTCGAATGTAGACTCTGATCCAGCATTCCCCCGCGCGTATTCGAAACAGTCTACGATTCCAAGTCGTCAGCGCGCGGACCAGGGTGCGGAAGAGTAGGAATACGAACCAGGATGGTCTTTTAGTTTCTCTTTAGCTTTCCTTTCGAGGTCCGATATCAAGACAGTTCCAAGTGGCTGCGGCGGCTTTCTCGTCTTGTAAAGAGAGGGAACGAAGTCCTTCCACTGGATCGCAGGTATTGGACTATCAGTATCCTGTAGCATGATAGTTAGTGCTTAAGCCCGGTGACAGAAGATCATCAGAATGCGTTGGCAGTCCGAGTCCCATGCTCACGACCGGGCCCAAGCAGATGCCGGCCCGAACTACGAGCAGTATCGGCCGAGTACAGTTTGTCGGGCTGTACACCTCGAGCCGTCAAAACCTCTTGGATGGGCTCTACCTCGCGCTCGGCTCCGGTTTTGAGCGGTGACGAGGAGATCGGTGAACAGTGTTGCCATTCACAAAATTGTTATTGAATGCATAGAGGGCAGACATGAGGACTGGTAGTCACTTGGTGGTCAACAGTAGTTCAACAGTGTGAATCAATGATCGGGCCTTGGGGTTCTTGCTGTCAACTTTCAACCAAGTGTTCATGTCTGCTAGGAAAACCATCTCGGCCTGACACAGCACAGAACTGAGAGTGAGGACCAAACATTCCGGACGGGATCCGAAGCAGACTCCCTCGTACCGCCAGCTGTGGTGGTACAGAACACGGCAGTTGTTAACAGTTTTTTGGGACGGTGCAGGACGTACCTCGACATGCAAGCTCGAGCGTGGCTTCGCTCAACAGAAGGTCAAGACATTCATGGACAAGGCGCCGCGAGTCACATTAAGACTGTGTTACCAACAAATGCGACCGATTAGTACGGCTCCAGTCCCAACAACCCTTGGCATGCTCCTTCGACATCCGCAATCTGTTGATTTCCTTTAGAGAAATGTGGTGCACGGAAGCAAGTACTCGTACCTCTTTTGGCGCCGCCACGGACAAAACAGTCGGACCCGTCTTCCCAATCATCACCTCGTCCTAAAAATAACCAATGAGCAACTCCTTAAATCAACGAGAATCGATGGCTGACCTCAATGCGTATTCCCATATTGTGGAAATGCTTGGGGAATTGAGGTGACGGAGGGACGTAAATGCCAGGTTCGATGGTAATGACCATACCTTCTTGCAATCTATGCGCAAAACAATTCAAACAAACAGAAAAAAGCGACAGGACAACGTACTTTGTGTTCCGATTAATCGTAAACGACTCATGTAGGTCTGAGGACAACGTCAATAAACGACGTTTCAGTTTAAGGGATGCCTCACCAATTCCGATAGGATGGCTAAGTGAGTGTGGGTACAGCTCTTTCGAGAGCGTCTCTGTACTGACGTTGAGACCAATCTGAGCCAACTCGCTTCGCAATAAACGGCATGAGGCCGAATGTAGTGATAGCATGGTGCCAGCCTCTCCTTCGTGACACATAGCTACTAGAGCCTTTTGTGCAGATAGGACAGCTGAGTACAGATCGCGTTGCGCAGATGTAAATGTTCCGTTAGCAGGATAAGTTCGTGCTAATAGAATCTTATTAGTGAAATGCCGCTAACTTTGAGTGGGGAATTCGTACTGATATCTGACGCATAGCCACTGCAGGCAAGTAAACTGTAAGCATCTTTCAAGACCATGAAGGAAGACATGTCTCACTTGTACTCGCAACCTGCATCGATAAGCAAGAGATCTCCGTTGTCAATAATCATATTATTATAGGTATAATGTATCATGAGGGCGTTGGCACTGAAAACTATCAGTATAGAGGACCAAGGTATAGGCAAAGACGAACCCAGAAGCAACGACGGGCACATAGGCTGGCCGCTGGGCGCCGTCTAAAGCGCATATATACTCGAAATGAGCTGCGATTGCCGACTCGTTCATGCCTGGACGTGTAAATCGCATAGTCTGCAAAATGAGGTTACAACCATAAAGTTGGCGGTGAGTATACACACCTTGGCATGTGCGCGCCCACTAATGTCTGCAGCAGCACGCATGACGCGTAACTCGACCTCGCTCTTGATTGCTCTTAAGGGCGCGATCTTCGGGCGCAGGGGTCTCCGTCGCGAGCTTGAAATGAGCGACATCGTAGCCTCATGATCATAGGACCGTCTCGTTAATGGATTGGAAAGCTTCTTGAGAAGTTTCTTGAATCCATCAGTGTCCTTCTGAGCAGGCAAGTCCGTGAATATGTGAGAATAGGATGAGGCTTTGGAGCCTAAGATAGAGGGAAACTCTTTGATAGGATGGGCATTGTCTGCGCGAAAGATTTCACCGGCAGCTCGAACGCCTGTT